>CAJQZN010044279.1:0-11360 GCA_907164685.1 Colias eurytheme | reverse complement strand
CTTTAATTCCAAATTTAACAAGTTTTAACAGTCTTATTGCGTTTTTTATTGCTTCGCGAGATTATTCATTTTTTTTAACTTTTAATATTTAACAATCTTTTGCGTTATCTCAAGAACTTATTGTTATTATCACTTTATTATACAACCGCTACTCTAAAATTATACCTAAGTCCACAGAGCAACCCAACCACAGAGGCTGTATTATTATTTATTATCCTGTTCGTACACTAGTGATTTATTATCTTCAAATAAACTTTTTGTTCCAATCCTGTTTCACCGGTAGCGTTTATGCACGGCTGTATGTCTTCATTGTTGCATTTTGATGCATTTCTTATATCTTGACGTTTTTGAATTACCTACCTAACTGTTTTATTGTGAAGTGTTTAGAGAAGAGAATTTAGTGTAACATTTTTTCGTTACGCGTGACATTTTTCCGTTACGCGCCATCTTTTTCTTATCCCTACCACGCGTGATTCGACGTATTTCTGTAAAGTTGCATATTATAGTAAATTATTTTTTGGAAAATAAGGTCATAAAGAAGTTTTACTTCTTACGTGTGTACTAGTACACGCACATATTTTTTTTATTGATCATACGATGTGTTCATGAGAATAATTGTAATTGTAATTTCTATGAAACGTATTATTTATAGATTCTAGTAAGACTTAACTAGTCTTGTATTGGCGTGTTTAATGTCTTTATCAAGTTTATGATGATTTTTAGTTAAAATTTAAAAACATCACCTTTTTACACGCTTTATATTAGCTTCACCTGTATGTTTGTTTGTTTGTAACCGACTTCTTTGGGCGCGATTTTGACCCACTTTAAACGGCCAGATTTCGTTCAAACTTTGTAGATTTATTGAGGACCGATGACAATACACTAATTTGATAAAATTATTCTATTTTTTAGTTCGGTATAAAAAGCGTGTTTTTTTAGTTTTTTTAAACTATTATTTTTATTTAATTCATATTTTCCATTCACGAATGCATAGTAGCCACAAATAACTCTCACGTGTCATACGGTATAGTGCAAATGAATAAATTAATGTACATTTATAATTAAAACAATCAAACATAATTCCTCGCTCTCTCAATCAGTCTCAGTTCAAATTACGTTTCTATGTATATTTGGTAAAACATACATAAAGATAATTTTACAATACTTACTCATATAACAATTAAATATATTCTGTTTCCGATATACATAATATTTAATAGAGGTCAAAAGCTTTTATTTCAAAGATAGATACACTTAAGTATCTGTAATTTCTATGAAATAAACTTTCAATTGTTTTGTAATACATAGCTATATGTATGTTATTTTATCAAATCAAATTTACTTTTCAGTATCGAACATCGACGACTAAATTTAAAACGCATAGGTAAGTCAAAAACAAAAGAAATTTGCACGTAGGAACAACCCTCAAGGAATTTGAAGGGTTGACGACGGGGAGTGACGTCATTAAAATGGATACAACGTGACGCGATAGATTTTGATGTGATACATCGTGTTTGAAAAAATAATGATATTTTTTATATCTAAAAAAACATTGTAAGTATATTAAATGCAAACAAATCGAGTCTCGGTGTTCTTTAACTTGCTATTACCTACTAATCAATCGAAACAAATGATGTCATAAAAAACTAAAATCATCAAAAATAATAAATTCTCTATATTATATCTAATAACTACATTAATATCATTCTCAATCTAGTTTTAATCACAGTACACCTCAACGTTACGTAAAACTCGCTACGAAAAATTTTCAACATTAACAAGATTCAAATTCTTCAAAGCATCCTGTACAAAGTTCGATACCTTTCAAAGTTCCCAATATCTTGGCGTCATGCCCATCTGACGAGTAATTGTGAAACATGTCTGAAAAAATTCATTCTTTTAATCTCAGATTTTTCCCCAATAATTTCACCTTTGAGGGGCCTGTGTTTGTAGGGCTTCTTTGATTTATTAATTACGTGGAATAGCATTAATTTGCTTTTGTCGATATTATAATTATGCCACAATAATGAGCTTTGTGAGTGATGTAATTGAATGGAATTGTGAGTGATCCGATTCATTATTTTTACACTCATTATTTTGCTTTTGTCTCGTTGAGACTGATGGCTTAATGTAAATTGTTACAGCGTTTTAACCGCAATTAGTATTGTTGTGTTTCTTTTGTAAACGTTAGTGGTTTTCACTTTTCATTTTTATGTTCAATGGTTGTAAAATTATCGTTACAATTCTGTTATTTGTCGAAGTATTTAACGGTTTTAATAAGTTTGATATAACTTATGTCTAGTAAGTATATTTTATATGGAATTTAATCTTGGTGCATATCAAACAATTCAAGCACAAAACTATCTTATAAGTTTGTCCCTAAGAACAATGAAAACAATTAGACACGTCGTTCAAGACGGTTTCCATTATTCAGAGCCGTTGAAGTCTGAATAGCATATTTAAACGGGAGGTACATACATCATGATGCATAAAGAATGTAAGGGTTGCCGCACACCAACACAATTTGTTGCCAACAATAAAAAATCCCTTAACGCGAGACAACGTAGAGAGACGTTGGGGTTATTCATCTTGTTTGCCCCTCGCGACAGGTCGGTTAGCATTGTGTGGATAGGCCTTAAAATAATGTAAAATATATAAGCTGTTCGATAGTATCACAATGTATGGAATATATTCAAAAGAGCAGTGTAGGTATAGAAGTGGAATAGACTATAAATGGACATCTGCCAGTTTTGTGTGATGTAGTAAAGTGCTTGCCATCTACATCTCTGTATATTTTATTAGTTTGCTATAGAATAATTTTACAAAAGTCGGCAATCGATAAGACAAATCAACGTGCGTAGGTCTGACAAATAATGTTTAAACCGTTTGGTACATGCTCATACGTCAATATAATATTAAAACAGATGTAATTAGTACAAATCACAAGCTCATAAATTAGTGACTATTATTTTTATAACAAAATTCCACCACATAATTCATACGTATACGTGCATAACTGAATCAAGTCTAAACTATCTAGTAAAAGAAAATTCAGTCATATCCACACAATTCCATCGTCAACAGTACACATTATTATTTTAAAGGTCGTCGCCGCCGTCCGTCATGCTATTGCGTTTTATTGAGCTGCCGTAAGGTGCCTTCTCAGCCTGATAGCATTTTAAATCAGGTTAAGGTCAGATGCTGGGGGAAAATTATCGATGTTTTCCTTTGAACTAGGTATTGAACTTTTTTCTTATTTAACGTTTGGCTGAAGATTTTGTACACGTTTTGATTTTGAGTGTTGATGATTATTACTTTTGAATGTTTATTCTTTTTATATATATTGCATATTGAATTATTTTGTTACATAAATAAAAAAATTTGTGTTTAAAAATCGAAAAAAAAAAAAAACATTGCACTATTCATACTCGAGTAAGCTAAGCGGACGGAGCGAAAGACACCGCTTTGTAACACGTCATATTATCTTCTTCTTAAATTTTCTTTTGTTATTACTTATTTTAATACTTTAATGTTACCACAAGTAAAAGAAGCCTGTGACTGGCAACACTCGACCCCCACCTTAAAAATAAGTGACCGTTACCCACAACTTATTACCAAACACATGTATTTATCTTCATTTTAATGGACACAAAGTTTCGGTCATCTAATAAAAGACGTTTTAGTGTAATCGCCTCATAAACGTACGTATTGCACCAATAAATAAAATGGGCCGGACTCAATACTGTTCAATAAAAATACATACCAAATGGAAAGGCGAGTGTTGTATGAATTCTTCATTTGAAATTGTATGGCCACGTTGGTATTATCATTTTTAGTGCTCGCCACATTGGTATATTCAGATAGAATTTTTGATGCACTGGCAACACAGCGCCGCTGCGATTGGCCGCCCTGAATATTGTATGAGCCAATCACTGGTTGCGCTTAACGTTGCATTCCAATTTCAAATGATCAAGGCGGGAAAGCGACAAACTATGCTTTTGCGATGTAAACTGCGGGATTATTTCGCTATGATACGGCTGTGGTCTAAAATACGATTATCTTTGCAATTACTACCTACATAATATGCTCATGTATATGTTAAGTCGTAATTGTAGTGAATATCGCATAAAATACATAAATATAGATTCGTTTTGTGGAAAAATACGAGGTGACATTTCAAAGTTGTTTTTCATACGGAAATAAATTTCAGGTCAATGTTTCTTTTATCTATATTCAAAATCTCTCTTAACATCAAATTTTCCATGGAAAAACAGGGAATATAAAGAGCTCTAAGACCATTGAAACGTGAATAGAACGTAATATTAAATTTAACATACGTTATTGCAAAATTATAAGACAAAACAATAAACATTCAATAAACATAAACACACGAATGGACAATTTGTGCACAAAAGGCATTGTCGCTACTTTGTATGTAATAGAATAGTTATTGTGCAGAGTGGTCAGACCTTGTCAATTGTTTACGAGGAAACACGCGTGACAGAATATGCATGTTATTAGAGGCAGATATTATTTAAGTGAATTTCCTTTGAATTATTATTTACAATAACTTGTAAATTTATACGTAATATTATGTTCTCTTTATTTTTTACTTACCACCAGTAGATTTTCCCACTTTGTCTAAAGCCTAATAAATAGTATACTAAAAGGTCTAAAACCTTCCTCGAGACTGACTATCTATGAAAAAAATCGCATCAAAATTTGTTGTGTAGTTATATATTTAAGCATATATTTAAGCATACAGGGTTTTGATGTTTCTAGGTAGGTATGTTAAAAACTTTAAATCCTTTTTTATTTATTTTTTACTTGAACATACACTTTGTAGTTGGGGAGGTGGCTAAATCGCTAAATACCTCCTTTGCAAAAATTGCTCTTGCATAAAGCCCATAATTTTTAATTGAATAAAATCGAATCATCCTTGACATCTTATCGTGATGCAACTATTGACTTTCGTTTTGATCAATAGACACAGTTATAATTACTCGATAATTACATTTTCGCAACTCATCCGATTTTAATGAACTTTAATTCATTGTTTCATGTAATGATTTACGTGTTACAATATTATTTCGTTTCTATTAGCTTATAATTATGATGTTACATGGTGTTTTAAATTGTAACAATTGTGATCGTGGGATTTGTCTTGCGGTCGAAAATACATGCATATTGCATAGATTAGGTGTGTGTGTGTGTGTATATCAAATTTTAGTAATGCACTACCACAGTACCTACATTCCATCGCAATAAGATTCTTTATAGGTATGTAAATAACATTTCCTGGAAATTTTTTATTTATTTTGTAGTTTGTGATGTAATTATAATCGCTAAAAGAATCGTTAGATCTGCTAAAAGCATTCTGTTACGATTTTAACAACTTCTAATATTTTTAGATTTAACCCAATGACAGGGCATTGGACATTGGGGGGACAAGGGCATTTCATAACTTTAAAAAGATTTATTTTAAACTTGCAAGTAGATGATCACTTTTCTACCCAAACCTACTAGGACTTTTTTCATCTACTTACAAAGAATAATTTTATGCATGACTAGCTTTCCGCCCGCGGCTTCGCCCGCGCTTTCAAAGAAAAACCCGCATAGTTCCCGTTCCCGTGGGATTTCCGGGATAAAACCTATCCTATGTGTTAATCCAAGTTACCCTCTATATGTATGCTAAATTTCATTATAATCGGTTCAGTAGTTCTTACGTGAAAGAGTAACAAACATCCATACATCCATACATCCATACTTACAAACTTTCGCCTTTATAATAGTCAGTAGTAGGATGGAGATCAGATTGTAAAGTTTACAAGACAATCAGTAATCACTAACTTTATTACCAAGCTACTTCTTCCAATGATTTATACGAACAATTTCAAATATCGTTTAAACATTTTCATAGAAAGTGTAGGTAGCATAATATAGAGCGATCAGTCATAATAAAAATAGAGCATTAAATGTAACAAACGTTGGCAGCGATTTATAATCCCGCGCATTGTGTTTATGAAATGTATCATTGTACAAATTATGGTTCACCTATTGTTCCTGGTTCATGTGTGGTGGAACATGGAATAGACTTGAGCGATTTTAAAAATAATAATTGTAAGAAATACATAGTTGAGCATGGAAGATAATAAGAGATTGGTTATACAAAAAGAGGGCTTTTCTATATTCTCTTCTAACTCATTTTAATGCGTTGTAAAACGGGGATTGAAGCTATATATAAAAGTCAAGCTGCTAATATACAGTGCAGAAAAATTGCTGTTGTAAAAGTGGCAAATGAACAATGCAACATTTTAATTCACGGTGATAGACTACGTGATACCTTTATTGACACTTTTGTGTGTGGTCTCGTACTGTCTTAAATTTTATAGCACCTACAACTAACGCAGCAACGAGTTCTCAAGCTTTTTCATTAGGTACCTACTTGTTAAAACCGCTACCGCTCCTACCTTCGCCCACACAAAACCGCTCAGAGCTTTAACACAGACGGATTGCTACACATTACGGGCCAACATCTTAATTCTCGGGGCAATTAACACTACGTTTAATTAGTGGCCGAGGGACAATAGCATACATTCGTCTTAATATTACACTCGCTTCGAGGAACCGCTTTGTTTACGAGCCGCACCGGTTTTGATTTAATCATTTTTGTGCTAACTGTACATTTTTCTTTTAGTAGGATACGTGTATGTATTATTTATTTATTTAACTCTTTATAAGATTTTACAAAGACCTAAATAAAAGTGTTGCATTTCAATCTGTAAATAGCGTAATAAAAGCAATTGTTAAGATATAATTAGGTCATTATTAAAATTAAAACAAACAATCATTTTTTGATAATTTCTTATAAAAACAGCATGTTCCAAATTTATCAAAAATATTCCGCTATAAAACCCACGAAAACAAGTCAACCCAGCAACAACAAACTAATGTCAGTGCCAATATCTATAAAATTTAAAAAACAATTAATTATCACAAAAACAAGTCAGATAAAATGTATTGCAAATATGCTACAAAACAGAGATTACGAACAATGTATCCCATAGTGACATCCGTCACAACAATATTATTCACAACAGATAATGCCAGACAAATATTGACATAGATCGGTTGACACAACCTCCACCTTTTATCTTTAATCACCTCTATTATTAAATTATCTGCATCTAATTTTATTGTGCACTTGACCAGGGTAAGCTGAGCTGCGATAATACATCCCGTCTTCATAATTTATGATCGTTCGATCGAATCAATAGATATATGGAGCTCATGTTATATTGGTCGTGGACGTAATTGCTTGAACGATAGGTAGTTCCTCGATTATAATTCCTCGTTTTGTTTATTAGTTTGTAATTATTTTTGTGAAAGGCATTATTTTTATGTAAGATATAATGTAGAAAGTATGTGGTTAAAATGTACGGCTAAATAATAGTGTTTAAATTATACAGTAAACTTGTTCATACAATTATTTGGTTGCAAATATTCAAGAACAGATTACAAAGTTAATTATGTCAGACACATTTCACTCAAATTCTTCTAAAATATTGTTAAAATAACACAATTAACTGTTTAATTTTTTTCTAATCTATAGTAACTATATGATATATAGAAAACAAGGAAAAAGGATCAAAGAAGCTGGCTAAAGCCATTTCACTAGGGCATGCACCCGGGTTTACCCGGTTCCGAAAAACCCGGGTAAACCCGGGTTTTTTGATGATCTTGAGAACCGGGTCTGAATAGTATGAAACCCGGTTCTCCCGGTTCCGACCAAAATATTAAAATATGAAGTATTATTTATATTTTGCTGCATTATTTTAACAAATTTATTGTATCTGGCAACGTCAGACTCACGTGCATCGCGAATTTTCGTGCCACGCCTCAAGCGTGGCTCTGATTGGTTGTCTAACCTTAGATGCTATAAGTTTCCTACGGTTGTATTACCAAAAAAAAAAATTAGGCTTCGAAAATGACAAAAATTAGGCTACAGAAATATTTTTATTAGATTTGTCGTGAATTTGAAAAGCTGTTGATTCTACTGTTTCATATAATGATCCAGTCATGTTTTTTTTTTGGTATCAAGCTGAAATTTATATCGAATACTCAAGTCTTCGGTCCCTTTTATGTGAAAAAGTCAAACTAAAACACAAGCCAAACAACGCATCAAAAGATACAGCCGTAAATGCTGAAAATTTTCGCAAATTTCGACATCCGCATGGGACTCAAAACCTACAGCTGGGTACTTTTCATGAACACAGAGCCTTTAAATTTGGTAAAAGTAACGTCTTATAACACAGATAAAGGAAAAATTGCTAGAAACAAAAATTTTAAAGTTACAACATGATAAAAAATAGGTTTGTTTGGAGCCCTCGACTCGGAGCACGAGTTGGCCGGTTTTTTGCTTTACAGTTTGCAGTTAATGAATAAGGTTTAAGTTTATTTTATGTGCTATTATGATAAAAAGGTACTTTACAAGACTGATAAATAAAGAGAAGTATTGAAATTTTGTTTCTTTATTAATTTAATAAAATAAGACACAAGCCGCGTAAAATAAAAGGCCCATCAGGTACTTTTACAGTTACTTTTGTTTAATTTCATATTTTTTTCCGAAGTATTATAAAAGAACCGGGTAACCCGGTTCTACCCGGTTCTGAGCTCGATTTGGAACCGGGTTTCAGAAACTTGGAACCGGACTCGGTTCTGCATGCCCTACATTTCACCAAGGAGGCGGTCTATAAAAATAATGACTGAATTAATTGATAAACGAGTAAAACCACGAGCCAATAAAGGGCTGGTTACATAGCTGTTAACGGTTGGTGGTCCACTTTACATTGTTTTTAATGAGCAGTTACACGCTCAATTAAAACCCACTATGTATGTAAACTCTTTATTTTGGTACTAAAGTAGGAAACAGTAAAACGGCGATTAAAATATAAATAAACCATCAGTTTACTCGTAATGGTTTCGACGACATTCACGTTTCTATTTAACACTAAACAATGATACATTATGTTTTTATTATGGTTATATTTTAAACGGTTTACGCAAATGTTAATGTTTTCTTAAATGCTGTTCTTTGCACATTAAATCTGCAGTTATGTTGTTTTCTGTGTTACGATATTGAGATATTAAGCAAATATTTAGATATTTTAATTTAGTATGATCGTAAGTGTAGAAACATTAATAAAAACTTCTAGAACCATAGAAATCTAAATAACAAGACACATGTTATTTAGATTTCTATGTCTAGAACACTAAGTAATAAAATTATAGATTTCTTCAGTCCTTTAGGTAACAAAATAACATTGATTTATCGTCAATGACACGCATAATAGACTTTATTATCTGTGGAAGCTTCCGTGTTGTAAGATAAATGCTAAACAAAACATTCTTAATGAATTATATCGGAAATTGCCAATAATAGCCGGCTAGAGATTATCACAGGTTAAAATGTATTTGTTCAGTGATAGAAAGTAATTAGACGGCGACAAATAATTAGTTATATTATATTGTTAATTAAATTGTATGTAATGGAATGTTGAAAAGTCATATTTAAAATGTTGTGCAATTTGCCGATGGTTATGTTGGTACACCGACTTTTTATTTTGTAAGGTTAGGGAAGCTTTTGTTTAAAAGTAGTAAAGAAATAGGATTCTCAAACTGTATAATATCCTAAGAACTATTTTTAAGAATTCCTGCGCAGAATTAATACTGATATTTTTTAAAACTGAATTCAGATCGACTATAAATTATAACTTTTCGTAAAACGCTACGTTTACTTTAAGGGTAGAAGAGGGTGTAGACGCGAAACAAAATTAAGTACCCTAAAAGTCCCGCTTGATTAAATTTAAATCACGTGACTCTAAATTATAATTCATAGTATTAATCACAATATTATTTGTTAATCATTACGCAAATGTTTATCAGATAGGTAACTATAATTATGTAACACTTACTTGTTTTGCTTAACAGGCGTGGTCGACGGCGTAGGCCTCTTCTCTTCTTTGATCGTGCTATTATTCATTTTAGACGTTAACCTCTTCAGGACGTCATCCATCGACCGCTTGTGTGGGTTAGCGAGCGACAGCGCACTGTTGTGGTTCAGCAATGAATTGTTATTATTGCATAGCCCTAAAACTTTCGCTTCAGCACCGGGGCTGCTGCATTCTGAGGAGCCGCGTCTTCTCGCTTGGAGATCGTTGACCTGGTGCAGACTTAGGAAGGACGATGGGACTAGAAGGTTGTTTGTCATGTCTAATGTTTGGTCGAATCTTTGTTTCTTGCTAGGGTTCTCGTCCTCGTAAGTTGCGGGTTCTTCTTCGCTGATCGAGGTGTGGGGGGAGGAGCTGGGGGAGAACTTGTAGAAGGTCTGGTGCTCGTTCTCGTCTGAATCCTGGTGGTCTGAGAAGTCCAGGTTGGCGGGGCCGGCTTCGGATTTCTTCACGTCGACGCCTTCTTGCAGTTTCGACGGTGGCGACTTACGTTTAGATGACATGTTTCTGTGGAAGAAAAGTTGTCATTAGAAAATGGATAAACAAATTGTAGGATAATAAACAAAACAAACTTATGTTAAGACTAACTCATTCCTAGCGGTATTTTAAATCAGTTTCGTAAAATCGTATAAACAATACAGTATCATAAATATTATCAAGCCCACTATAAAGCAACGCCAAACTGTCTTTGTAATGTAATTTCGAAGTCGTCATTCAATTCATTTGCCTCATTCCCATGTAATTAATATATCAACTCAATTCATAAAAATACTGTTTTGTAAAGTACATCAGAACTGTACAAGTAGCGTGTTGCTGGTATTTCACGATCTCTTACCATCGTTAACATGATTAAAGCATATCTTTCAATATTATCTTTTATCACGCGATCATCACATCTTTATAATATTTTTATATGTTTACCAGAAGTCATTATATGTGCCTTGTTGTAATGGTAATTATTTTTAATTCCTATTTTAATGTATTTTTCTACGTTTAACTATTATCACTTCGTAAGTTATGTATAGTTCGTTCAAATTTTCGAGTAATTTAAGAACCTTCTCTGTGTCTTATAAAGACGACTAAAGCAGGTTTACTTTCATTATGTACATCTATATATGTAAAAGAAAGTCGTGTTAGTTACTCCACTTATAACTCAAGAACGACTGAATCGATTTAGCTGAAAATTGGCAGGGAGGTAGTTTAGAGCCAGGAGAAGGACATGGGATACTAAATATGTACCACGGGCGAAGCCGGGGCGGACCACTAGTAATTTAGATAGATTAGATGTAAAGTCCAAAATTCCAACCCAATTACAATTAGAGCCCAATTAGTTGAAACAAGTTAGTTCGA
>CAJQZN010044278.1:70764-85304 GCA_907164685.1 Colias eurytheme | reverse complement strand
GCTCCATCAGCCAGTTGGACGCCGCCTCCATGCTCGAGTTGTTCGTGTAGTACAGCGACTTCTTGCAAGCCTCTACCGGGAATCCCATGTCCAACTGGAATATAGTATTTATATTAAAACTAATAATAGAATCTATGCTAATGCGAATCTATGCTAATAATATTATAAAGCTGAAGAGTTTTGTATGTTCGTTTGTTTGTTTGAACGCACTAATCTCGGGAACTACTGGTCCGATTTGAAAAATTCTTTCGGTGTTTGATAGCCCATGTATCGAGGAAGGCTATAGGCTATATATCATCACGCTAAGACCAACAGGAGCGGAGAAATGCGGGTGAAACCGCGGGGCACAGCTAGTGTTTAATAAAAAGAGCGTGAGGTCCGAGCACACGTGCCAGAAGTGAAACTTCTTTGGCAATATTCAAAGATACTAAAATCGTCGCCTTACTCCATTACGTGACGGTATTGTCATCAGGCGACCTTGAAATTTTACGCTCAACGCGCCTAAAGAAGTTTCACTTCAAAACGCATTCGTAGATAAGCAAACTTTTTGCAGATTACAAAGTATATTTAATACACATTATCAATAAAAAAAATTGGTTGTCTGTAAAGTCGGTTTACTGACGATAGTTGAACGTGACAACGTCCGATTGTGCTTCTTTGTCGCTCGTTCCGCGCTCTCGCTTGCACTTCAAGCCTTACATGGAACGCCTCAGAGCGAGGTAACGCCGCATGAGTCATGTTTTTTCGTGCGTGCAGCCGGCTATATCGAATTATAAGACGTTGTCACGTCAAAAGAAAACGTTTAAAATCCCTAATCCAAATGTATTGAATATATTGTTCAGATCTGCCGTAAAAAAAAGAGTAATCCATCCAAACAGCAATCTACTCTTACCTACAGACTTTCACGTTAATCATATTACCATATTAAATTATAAATTAACTATCATATAAAAAATACACTTACAAGCTGCGACAACAAGTTATCATCGAAAACGGGTGCAGGTGTTTCATTCGCTGTTTCTGGCAACAACGTCTCGTCAGCCTGCAGACCACTGCCGCGCAAACAGCTTAGGTCCACCTGTAATTATTTATTTTATTTAGAAAATTTTTGAGGGTAGTTTGAAAATTGTTAAAATTATTTCAGTGCGATAATTAATGAATATTTTTTTATTTTATTCGTTCAAATATAATGCTATAATAATGTTCAAACATAAATTCGCTAGTTTTATGACCTATACACCTTTATTTTCTTTTATTCATAAGTATTAAATTAGTGTATTCTGTTTTTTCCTCGGTTTCAGTCTATCAGAATTTGTGTAATTTGGATGCATTGCTTTTTACTTGTTACTTTTGAGTAATTTATGAAAATATGTTTACCAAAACAGTTATATTTATAAATTAAAACGTTGAATAATTAATTATGTTACTTGAAAGATATAAAATAAAAAAATTGGTTGTTTGGTTTACGATCGAGATGTTTACGTGATAATGTCTTATTGGTGGCAGCGCTCGAGATGAGACGGGAGATCGGTCCATCTCTCTCTCGTTATACCTGCGATCGCGCTCGTGAGGTTTTGGTGTGACACAAGTTTCTGAATATGTCACCCGACTAAAACGATTTTAAAAACGTTATCACGTTAAAAAATATATATATATATATAATCTGTAATAACTAACCTCCCACGGCATATCAACAGCGACATCTAATTTAGCGGGTGTCCAATCTTCTTTGATGGTGAATTTCTTCAACTGTATCAACAAATAGTCTGGGAATGTTGCCAATCGGGTAATCCTGAAAGGTAGCATTTCAATTAATTATGTGCTTTTTTTGAAGTATTTACAATAAAAGTACCTTTGCTATAAATATTAACAAAGATCGAGACTACATGTAGAATTTTTAAACAAATACAAATAATGGATAACAAATAAGGGTTCATACATGAAAATGACTTGTGATCAACTGCTGAACATTATGGAAATTATTGGCTATTCTATTTATCAAGCGTTTGCTTTCTGCTATCTTGATAATAAAGGTCGTATTGAATTTTAAGCTATTGCATAGCTTCTATCGCGGGGCTTGAGCGCGGGGACCGAATCGAGAAATTCCGTAACGAAAAAACCTCACGCTCCCCACTCCGACGGGCGCGGAGGTGTAGCTTGAAGGCATACTATGCAATAGCTTTACCTCGGCAGCCCCCGAGTGCCACACGTCTTTTTTTATTTGACCAATTATACTGGGTACATACTTTTTAGCAGTGACCTTCTTGTTGACGGCCGAGCTAAAGAACTGCTCAACGGTTTCTTCCTTCATGAAGCTCTCGAGACAGGCCTGGAACGGGATGTGTGGACGCACCACTTCCGATGGGTCTCTGAAAATATTTCAGATTGTACATTTTCAAAGTCGGATAGTTTTGTATGTGGTGTAAATCTGTATGAATGTTTTTTTAGCTAGTGTTATGGTTACATAATGTGTTTTTAATAAACAAACGCGCTGTTGCTGCAGTGTTATATGACATGCTAATATGAGCTCAACCAACGGCCGTGTATATGTCGCAGGCAAATTGTATAACCTCGCCGTTTACAAACGCTCGGCATTTTGTAATATGCTGTGTATTTAGTATTTACTTTGTTCAAACGTCCACAAGAAGACGGTTGCGAACCGATGAAGCCATCGCTTGGCAGGGTTCATATTTCTGTTAGTTTTAAAAACAAGAACTAAACTAACCTAACCTAACCCACCCCCTTATCCAAACCAAAAATTTCTGATTACGAATTCTCGACATATAACAAAATGCCTAGCGTTTGTAAACAGGGGAAATTGTACAATTTGCTGCGACATATATAAGGTTTAAAGTCCACTCACAGTCTCTGCCCGCTAGCTTCCGCGTTCGCCCGGCGTTTCTCGTATTCCCTCAGCTGCTGCACATTATCAGCCGCTGCTACCGGCACTGGCAGCGGTAGATGATATTCTACTATACTGACACGCTAATATGAGCTCTATAACCAAATAAATAGGGTGCAAAGTCCACTGACAGTCGCTAGCCACTTGTCCAGCGTCGCTTAGCTGTTGCACGTTGATAGATAACTGGCTAAATTGAACTTAATTGCCGTGTAAATAAGGTCCAAAGTCCACTCACAGTCTCTGTCCGCTAGCTTCCGCGTTCGCCCGGCGTTTCTCGTATTCCCTCAGCTGCTGCACATTATCAGCCGCTGCTACCGGTACTGGTAACGGTAGATGATGTTCAGCACGACGAGTGTATCTCACTCCACGTGATTCCGTGCATTGTACACGCTCTTCTACCGCGAAACGCATACATTCGGATGGGTTGACGCGGTGGCGGCTGTTGCGCTGTGTGGTTAGACAAATAGTTAGTTTAGGCTTGATTAAATAATAAAAAATGGTTGTCTGTAAAGTCGGTTTACTGACGATAGTTGAACGTGACAACGTCCGATTGTGCTTCTGTCGCTCGTTGCGCGCTCTCGCTTGCACTTTAAGCCTTACATGGAACGCCTCAGAGCGAGGTAACGCTGAACCGATTTCGTTAATTCTTTTTTTATTATATTCCTTGAAGTACGAGGATGGTTCTTATGTAGAGAAAACGTAAACATGTACCACGGGCGAAGCCGGGGCGGACCGCTAGTATATAAATAAATATTCAGGACAATTTTCACACACGGCACGTTCTGATCCCATACTAAGCTTTCGCTTGTGTTATGGAAACCAGACAGCTGATAGACATACACATATAATTTTAAATATCTACTTATATAGATAATTAACACCCAGACACAGAGCAAATATCTATGTTCATCACACAAATATTTGCCCTGGGTGGGAATCGAACCCATAACCTGTGGCTTGGAAGGCAGGGTCACTACCAACCAAGCCAACTAGTCAGTCAAAATGTAAAAAAAATATCTAACTTTTTTAAAGTCTATAAGTAGGTAGGTAAATTCTTTGGAATGAAATATTGCGATAAATAATTATTATCATGCTAGTTACCAAACATATAACAACTACCGACTTGACATGGTTCGACGGGTGAAATAAATCACATATTAAAACCGACTGTTTATTCAATGAATTGTTTAAGGTTTACACTTTTGGTAAGTTAATTTTGAAGTGATGAGTATTTTTTTACAAACACATTTTTTTATATATTTTGTATAATACGCAACATCATGTATCATTCATAGATCTGCAGATCTTCAGAGCTGTACTCTAAAATGTACTTATGTTTTAAAATTCTGGGAGACAATGAAAAAAGGCAATTGCACCTATTAACCCATTGAGCCCCGAACGGCTCGATCGGTCCACGACACAATAGATTTTCTATTGTGTCTGTGATTCCGGGGCCTGAGTTATTAATGTATTGATATAACAATCACAATCAACCTATTCCACACAAAACATAACTAACCTCCAACAATGTCAGAAAGTGCAAAAAGAACTCGTGCGCATCCTGTTGCCGCTTATAATGTATTGATATAACAATCACAATCAACCTATTCCTCACAAAACATAACTAACCTCCAACAAAGTGAGAAAGTGCAGGAAGAACTCGTGCGCATCCTGTTGCCGCTTGGTCATGAACTCCGGATGGCCCTTGCCGATGAGCTGCCGGTACATGTGCGGGGAGATTCCTTGCTGACTGCCGTCCACTTCACCGGGGAACGAGTAACGCCCGGATATGAGACCCACTCCCACTTTCGCGCTGCAAATATAAATTACTAATTGATATTTTTGGTTTTATAGCATTCAAATGCTTTATAAATATCCTACTACTATTATAAAGGCGAAAGTTTGTATGTATGGATGTTTGTTACAGGTAAATTAGCTTGGAGAAATTTTTGCATATGTAGTGGTGTGTATATTACCTATCCTAACATTACTATTTAATTTTATACTTATTCCTAGCAACACTTTTGTTTTCAATAAAAACAAGTTTTTATTTGAAAGAAAATGGTTTTGACTTTATAAAAAAATATATATCATTCAATTTTACGTCCTTGAGCAAACGACAAGGCGACTACCGTGAAACAATAAAATATCGTGTCCATAATAATTTGTTTCATAATTAATATTTGACCATAATAATTACGAAACAAAACAAATAAATAAATCGTCACTTGATAGTGGAAAGTGGAAACACGCACAAAACAGAATAAACCAGTTTACGCTGTCCGCAGGTGCCACGTGCAGTCGTTTGGTACCGTTAGAACATAAAGCACATTTCATTCAAAAATTATAATTATTATGTACGTAGTTTAATTGATAAATTTTGTATTTGTTGATTGTTGTTATTATTTGTTATTATTGTTATAATATTTGTTGAAGTGAATTACATGTCCCGCAGCCGGAGGCCCCAAATGAAAACTCAGATGTACTTAAATTTAATAGCTAAAATACATTTAATAGCTAAAATGAGACTTTTACACCCATGTCTGCACGATGCAGACCGGAGTTAAAGAATGAATTTATACAGTTTAATAATTATAAAGACGTAAGCTTGGATGCTAACTAAGGGAAATCGCATCCACATTCTATTCCCGTGCGAACGGCGTATTCAGCAGTTTTGTATGAAGGCAGCGCCATAACTAGTGTTTAATTTGTGTGTAAGTGTTGTAACTTTATATTGTTAATTTAATATGGCTCCAGTGTTAAAACATGGTCGAGGCAAGCCTTTGACTTCTCAAACTAAAGAATTAAACTTTAAATGTCGTTTCTTTTTCAGGTTAGTAAATTTTTCATTTTAGTAACATTGTTAATGTAAAAGTTATATGTATGTTAAATGTGCAAATATTAAAATAAAGTCTCATCTTTTTCAGAGGAGAAACACATATAGTTTAATTTAAAATCCCTTATATATACAGGGTTACTTGTAAAACACCGGCAACCTCGCAGGACAAGATAGCTAACATCATAAGTAACAACATTTCGACTTTTGATAATTTGTTAGATTTTATTTTCATACAAAAATAAATATTCATTTAATTTTCCGTCTGAATATTATAAACTCTACGCCTCCCAAAAATTACGTAAACAAAAAGCGAACGAGAGGGGGAAGGGGGCGTCGCGTCGTCCATCCGATAATGAATAGAACATAGACTTACAAATGTAAGGAGAGTACAATAAAAGTTTAAAAAATCATTTAAAAATAATTTATTGTGTTATGCCAAAAGTCGTAGAACAAATGTTGTTACTTATGATGTTAGCTATCTTGTCCTGCGAGGTTGCTGGTGTTTTACAAGTAACCCTGTATAAAATAAAAACTAAAAATAAAATGTTGTTTTATTTTATTTGCTGACCATACACTACTACAAACGCAAAAATTTCTCCAAGCTAATTTACCGGTACTCTTTCACGCAAATACTACTGAACCGATTACAATGAAATTTAGCACACATATAGAGGGTAACTTGGATTAACACATAGGATAGGTAACCCGGGAAATCCCACGGGAACGGGAACTATGCGGGTTTTTCTTTGAAAACGCGGGCGGAAATCTAGTAATTTATAAATTTACAAGCTTTCCGCCCGTTTAATAGTTAGTTACTAGAAGAAAATTGTATGGAAAGTTGAGAAAATGATGTTGTTGATAAAGCAGTCATTTCTTTTATAGAAGACAATACTGGGCTCTAAATTATTGTGCTCCAAAATAGTCTGTAGCAAAACTCTGCCTTGATGTCTATTGTTCAGTTTTTTTATGAGCATATATTATGAGTTTGAACATTACTGTGATGAAATAAGGTTTTAAATTAAATAAATCTTTCATTTTCAAGTGGCTTAGTTATGCAGTAAAAAAATTTCAACAAATTTAATTTGTGAAATTTCAAATTATTTCTTACGTTTGCACATTAAAATCATTGACAGGATCTTCTGGGAAGGTAGCGAATATTTCTGGAGCACCCTCGACGAAGCGACGCACGAAATCTGGCATTCGGAACATTACCTGTAAATTTTTGTTTGTTTAAGCATGGTTAATTTAAAACGTAAAAGAGATGGTGTAATACGGTTGATGGTATCAACTATGAAATATCTTACAATATAATATGCAAATAAAAGAGGAAGCGATCTTTAATTAAAGATATAAAATATTAAATACATAAAAAATATCTTATTTTCATGTAAGTAACTTAGATTTTTTGTTTAAAAAAAAAAAAAAAATTACTAGAAATATTTTTTACTACCTCTCCAGCACTATATTTTTAAAGTTTTCCTATGGGAACATATACCTGCAGCACACTATTGATATAGCACGAGTTGCCCAAGTTATTGAGGCCGGTGAGAGCCGGGCCGTGCAAGGGCCGCAACTCACTGCCGCTCTCTTGTAGGGTATTCCATTCGCCGGTACGACGGTTCAACTCTAGTTCCAACTCGGCCATTGATTTTTCCGTCTGTGAATAATTATATATTTTTTTAGATTGAAGTTTTTTGTGGAAATTTTAATGTCATAGCAAAATAAACGTAAAAACTTGTTATAATAAACTCTGTAGTTGCTTTGTGAGTATGAAAAAAATATTTAACAAACGCCATTTTTTTTTTGTCGAGACTGTCTTATGTTTAGGTTAAAAGCATTGTAATAATGTCTTATCTTTTTGCAGTCTTTAAACAGGATCAAATGTTTTATGTAAAAAAATCTATTACTTTGCCAATTTTTTAAAAAAAACCTCACCTTCTGCAACTGCTGCACATTGATGCCAAAGTGCTTCAAATGATCTGCCAAAAACGGATCCTCAACCATATCGTCTTCAGCGTACGAGAACACGTCGCCTTTGCCCTCCGCTGTTATTGTACCCAACTTTACCGCTAGAGGGTAGCCCGTTTGGCGGTAATGTTCCACCTGCAAGAACAAATTAAATTGTTTTACTTAGGGCTGATTTTTCAATCCTTGGTTAAAACTTATTCGTCGAATAGTGTATAAAACTACCATTTTAAAAACGTATTCTAATTGCCCGTATTTGACAGTTTACGTGACATTTTAATATTATTGAATTTTTTTGGACAAGTTTTATCCTGAAGCATTGAAAAATCGGCCCTTATAGAAATAATTGACAAAATTTAAGTTTTTTTTAAATCAATACTAGATTAAAAATGACGGTACCCATATTTCTTTGCGCCAAATGATATTATACATAAGGATTAATAATTTTTTTGGGTATCGGTTGATCAGTAAAAAACTGCTACTTAATAAATTCTTATCATAATTATTTATTGTTGCACTATAAGGATCATAAAAGCCATTATTTGCCTAGAATTTTCTTTTTGCCTTAAAATTTGTGGCTTATCAATGAATATAACTTATTAACCGACTTCAAAAAAAGGAGGAGGTTATCAATTCGGCCGGTATGTTTTTTTTTTTTTTTTTTTTTATGTATGTACACCGATTACTCCGTGGTTTCTGAACCGATTTACGTGATTCTTTTTTTGTTCGATGCGGGATGGTGTCGAATTGGTCCCATAAAAATTTTATTCGGATAGGCCCAGTAGTTTTTATTTTATGAGCATTTTTGTCTGTATTTGTAAATGTTGCAAGTGCAAGTTTGAAGTCGGTTGTTTTTAACGCAGTTATTGACTTGTTTTAAATTGACACAATATCATTGATTCCATTTTTTTTTTGCAAAAAGTTTTGCTGTGTGCCATGGCAGATCATTGGATATAGTAATATACAGATTTATTGTAATTATTGATGTTGTTTTAAAAATGAAACGAAGATTTCGAACAGCTTTTTAATATTTTTGACGAGACAACGTCTTATAATTTGATAGCCGGCTGCACGCACGAAAAAACATGACGCATGCGGCGTTACCTCGCTCTGAGGCGTTCCGTAAGGCTTGTAGTGCAAGCGAGAGCGCGGAACGAGCGACAAAGAAGCACAATCGGCCGTTGTCACGTTCAACTATCGTCAGTAAACCGACTTTACAGACAACCAATTTTTTTCTTTACAACTTAGTTACATTTCATGTTACATTGTCACACAGTACATTGCAAGAGAGCGAGCGAGTGAACATAGGAACGAACGAATAAAACATACTTCAAACAAATACAGACTAATAAATTTATAACACAGACAATATAAACATTGCCATATTACACAACAATTATTTTACTGTGAATGTTTACGTTAGTTTACATTACTCACCGCATGGTCATTACCACCGGAGCCATCAAAGAATCGACGTCCACACAGAATGGATCCATCCGTGAGATTCAACCAGAGGTTGTTGGTGAGATCGCACTTTTCGCACTTCCATCCAGAGGGCGGTATCTTTATTCCGTTGTCCAATTGAAGCAAATTCACTGCGTGGCTGAAAGTTAAATAAATGATCATTATTTTCCGCATATTTACGTATTTATTGAAAACGCATAAGGAGAATGGGTTTCACAAGTTCTGGATATATCCAGACTTCTAAATAACTTATTCATCAAAAAAACTAAAAGTGGCAAATATATGATACTAGCTGCTCCGCGCGGTTTCACCCCCGTGGCTCCACTCCTGTTGGCCGTAGCGTGATGATATATAGCCTATAACCTTCCTCGATAAATGGGCTAGCTAACACTGAAAGAATTTTTCAAATCGGACCAGTAGTTCCCGAAATTAGCGCTTTCAAACAAGCAAACAAACAAACTCTTCAGCTTTATAATATTAGTATAGATATCAGATAGGGTCATCAACTACTGATGAAATTCGTTGTTAGTGTTTTTCTTTGTTGTTAATATTTATATAACATAGAGTAATAATATAGTTCTTACACAGAGACTTCTCGCTTCTCACCATCCCAAGTGCCATGTAATGCTTGCATTTCAGCTATTTTGAATGGCGATTCTGCATCTAATATTCCTTGCACAGACTTCTTTATCTGCAAAAATAATTTTTATTAGAGCTTAATCTTCACTAAGTAGTATTAAAAAAAAAAGTTGTGTTCTTAATATAAATATTGAATTTATTGATAAATTTTGTACTCCAAAGAAACTTTTTTATTTTATTTTACGAAACATTGTGAACTATTTTTCTTCAATAATAAAACACTTACCACTTCAGGCAACGCATCATTGGGCCACGGATAGCTCTGGAAGCCTGGCAACACGACCACATTGTAGTGATCTGTGTAGGTGTACTTTGGCTTGCCGCAGTCGGGATCGAATCCACCCTCCACGCCGATCGCCAAACGCGTGATCTTCTTCTCTGGCCCATCGCCGGTTTGTTCCGGTTCTGGGATCTAAAATAAGTTTTAAATTAGAAAATAAATTCATTTATTTATATGACATTAGGAAAAAATGTTAACAGGCTCATTTTTCAATCATCAATTATATTGTACAACTAAACAACAATTTCAAATATGTAAATACAATTACATATGTAATTTTCGACATTTTGCTGGTGACATTCAAATATTTTTGAGTTTGAGTTTGCCGTACAAGTTTTAATCAAAGATTCTGAAATCGGCTATTAATATAATAATGTTCAGAAAATTATACTAAATAAAATATCTTACTGGTTTCTTCTCCCTGGTAATGTTCAAGAACACAGCATTACCGGTTTTTTGAAAGTACTGCTCGACGTAGTTGCGGCCGAAACCAAGGAATGATGTCAGCGACACGTACAGACCCGTTTCAGATTCCTGAAATTAAAGGATACATGTAAATTATTGGTAAATCAGAGCAGGAAGAATAGCAGCTAATATGCATGGAAATATAAATATATCTAAGTATTGATTTTATAAAAAATCTTTTCCACAATAGAAAATCAACTTTCTCTTTTTTTTAATTATCCATTACAAGTAATGGTGTAAAACAGGAATATAGGGTTAAAATATTGTTTGGATGTTATTGGATGTTAATTAAATATGAGGAGTATTTAAGCTTATAAATAGGTATTTAAAATTTTGTTTTGTGTGATACCCACATAAAAAATACCTTGATATCAATTTATTCAGAATTAAATTAGTTATTTCATGAAGAAATGTTAAAGTACATGTACAATATGAACCCAGTACAATGCCACTAAAAAGTTTAATAAGTTATTCAAAAGCGCCCCCATAATTTGCATATTGATAACAGGTATCATAATCACACAAGCTTTGCAATACATAGGGGCTAACTGTTTGCTCATTTAAAGTGAAACTAACAAAGAAACAACATGTTTAAAACAGTTGACTTCTATCTGGGAATATTCCTAATTTTGAGTGGATTTTTGATTGGTTTACTGAATTTAAGAAGTGTTTTGAGAGCCAAGAATAAATTCTCACATGTCTTGCTGTCAGAGAATATTATTCTTATTTGCATTGGAGTCGCATTTCTAACACGTGCAGTTTATTTGTTGGATCCAAATAATATGAGTATGGAAGAATTTGAAGAGAGAATGCTACAAACTAAGCCTCATGATCACACAATGACTTGTGGTTTCTCATCTCTATTCCTCAGTTATGGACCATTAATTTTATCTTTGGTGAACAGTTTTATAAGTCTGGTAATAGACAACTATATGCACTACCAAATGTTAAAAGACGAAAAAAGCAAAGACGACGAAAATATTGTTCGAGATTTAAGTGCAAATGTGCAATCTGAGAGAAAACTTAAATTGAACAGTGTTGTGGACTTTTTGAAACAAAATTCTTCATACATAACTATATTTTTCCAGTGGTTTATTCCAATTGTATTGTCTCTATTTTTATATCCAATGAATGTTCAAGAAGTGTCTATGTCCGAAATGAGGAGTTACCGTGACAATTGTATTAGTCTGTTGGATTTAACAGAGAATAAGTGTTCATTTAATTCCAGTATGGAACTCCATAAGTACATACCTTCACAAATAAATTATACAGAGACTTTTGAACAAGGCTATCAGGATAATAAAACTGTTGAAATCAATTTTGTATTAAATAATGTGTTCAAAATATTAAGCAACTATAGTAATAATACCGAATTTGCCTACACACAAATGTCAAAAACAGCTAGAACTCCTAAATTTGCTTATAATTGCATGAAAGCTTGTATAACGGACAACAAAAGTGTTCTCTTATATATGTTTATACTAGCATTTATAAGTATTTTTGTACCGATCACAATTTCAATTGCGATATTAACTAAAATTCATACCATGAGTGTGAAAAAAGTTGGAGTGAAGTCATATGTAACAAAAGAAATTTTATATAATGTATTATTTTGGTCTCCGGTAATGTTCGACACATTTTTATCACTGATACTTTGTTCTTTCTCCATGCATAGTACCAGGACATCACTATTTAATGTAATCGCAAATGTGTATCAAACAGTAAAGAATTTTATGAACACAAAGCACTTTAAAGATAATATGGTTGTTCCTGTTTAATTTTATCCTCAACTAGCGGTCCGCCCCGGCTTCGCCCGTGGTACATATTTACGTTTTCTCTACATAAAAACCATCCTCGTACTTCAAGGAATATAGTAAAAAAAGAATTATCGAAATCGGTTCAGCCGTTCTCGAGTTATGCGCTTACCAACACATTTTGCGATTCATTTTTATATATAAGATTATCGTATATTTAGTAAAATAGTTTTTGTATTTGATTTACTGTACTTAAGTCTTTTATAATTTACAACTTTATTTCAAATTAATCTCTTTGAAACTAACCTTTAGTTTCATAGAGATTTATTATATTTTTGTTATACTTCATATTATTGTGTTTAATGGTGTCCCTATATTGGGAACTTACCGTTTGAATTAATATACATGTTTATGCAATTTTGAAACATGGAATTACCTATTGGTAATAATTGGTAATTGGTAGCGAAGTGTTAATATATTATCTGCTATTTATCCAAACATCAAAGTAGATTCATTTGTGTAGAAATTAGAAATAATTTGGAAAATCCAAAAGTGCACGCCTCATAATTTTTTTTTAATAAATATTTATTAATTATTATTTTTGTTTATTTAATAACAATTAAACCACATCGAATCAGACCCTGAAAAATGAAAGGGTTCTATTCCTGAGCATACTCAAGCGTAAGAGAAAAAAAAGACTCGATTAGTAAAGTATTTCGGTTGCTATCGTGTTAACAAGAAAAAGGATCCGCACATACAGACGCACGGACGTCCAAGACAGAACTTTTTTAAACTGTTTTTTAACTAGTTTAAATAACAAAAATGACATCAAAAATATCATGAACGTTAAAAATAGTGTTTTTTCTTAATATGTGTGTGTATGTATTATCTTACAAGTGCAATGTATGATACATAAAGACATTTTAAGTTTGAAAAATCAGATGTTTTGCGCGAAGTGACAGTAGTACCCACCTCAACGCTTCGCTTATGAGGCGTGCAATATAATAGAGGAATAAGCTATTGTAATGTATAAATAGTTATATTTTCTCAAATAATTGCGAGTTTAACACAGTTATATTTCAATACAGAAGTTTTTATGTAAATAAAATTATTTTTTAAATTAAGCTTTCTCGTATTGGTTTTACTCATTGCTTTTTGTGGGTTCATGTTTATTTTTTTTATTGATATCTTCGTTATACCTACATAATTAACTTGAATAAATACTTTGTCGGCATATTATTGCGGTATCTCTTGACTCTCGGATGATTTCATTGAAACTTGAATCTAATATTTTCGGAAAACAAGATTCAAAAAATTATAAACTGGGTAATATTTTCCTCCTGTTGAAACATTTTCAATTGGAAAAATTTTATGGTTAGAAACAAAATGCAACTCACCGGGTTGTCGAACGAATATACACATTCATCTTTGTAAACCAATTGCTGAGATGTTGGTATTTTGATTTTATCTAAATGTGGCGTTAAAAGATCAAGAGACGCCATGTTTACTCTTCTCAATACAATGTAATGGTGATATTTTTATTTTCAGACAAAACGCTAAATAATTCCAATTTGCTTTTAAGTTATAAACAGACGTTCGAATTTGGTACAGTTATAAACAGACGTTCGAATTTGGTACGGACCGCACCGTGACCTTGGTGCGCTCCGGACCATATTCGATCGTGTGTACAGTGGTCCGCCGGACATAATTATTATTATTGACGGTACGGTTGGTTCGATGGTTTTTTCATCCGAACTTGGTGCGGACCGTACCAAATTCGCGCGTGTGGACGGGCGATCGCACCGGACAGCGCATTAGTCATAGACTATATACTTATTACAGCTTTAGTCATAGTTCTACCGCCAAACAAAACGGACGTCGGTCGATCGTTATCAATGGCGATGGTGTCGGATGACGTGGCTAATACTGAAAAAAGATTAATAATATAAATTTTAGAACTCTACAAAGATTTATGATATGACTGCATATGTCTGAATGAATCCCTGTCTTTTAAATATAATTTTGCCCATTCTTTTCTCTTCGTTTTCTTCTTTTCAATGGTTGTAACTTGTACTTGTACTTGTACCAAAAGAAGCCTTGAACTGAGGTCTACATGTGAAAAAAATACAACATTCTAACCACGAATTTATTACGAGAAATAGATTTTCAAGGAATTCGGTTTGACTTTTAATGAGATTACTATGATCAATGCTCGAAATATTCACAAAAAAA
>CAJQZN010044278.1:0-47920 GCA_907164685.1 Colias eurytheme | reverse complement strand
AAAAAAAATATTTTAGGTACAAAATGTACCTAGGATATTCCTTGACCAATTTTAATTAAATTTGACAAAGAACTGGAAAGATCTTAAAAGTATCTAATACTAGAAGTCTAATACTAAAATAGGATGGAATAGAGGATGTACTAAAGAAGTATTACTTCCACTGCAAAAAAATGACAGCACTATAAGGTCGTCTAGTGGTATCACTTTTCCACACTGGAAATAATACTGCTATAAGACGTCACGGTACCACCCAGGTCATGAAATTGGTTTGGAAGCTCCAAACACGCTTCGCAACGTGGACTTCAACCATGGATATGAATCCTAATAAGTCCCCCGGAAATTTTTGCCTAGTATTTAATATAACATTTGACCTTTACTCCTTTAACAAGATAATTTTTCTTTTATAAATTATTTAACTATTAGAGTAAGATCCCAGAGCCGTCAGACTCAACTTATTTTCTAAAGCATATAAGTTTCGGTTCACAGTAGTCTCTAGTATACTTTTTAATATCTGAATGTTAGTGGAGCTCTACCAGGGACACCTGCGCCACCTGAGCCATAACTAAAAAAAACTCTAATAAATGAACTTAATTTATTTTTAAATGTCTGATTTTTTGATAAGTTATTAAGATAACTATTATCTACAATGTTATATTTAATCGCCTAAACACAAAAATTACTCAACCATGAGTATGAGATATCAGAGACACTTTGATTTTTGCATGTAATGTTTTTCGCAAATGCAACACTCCGAGTGTTGCAAAAAAAGCTAACGGTTTTACTAATACGCTTCTATAAGGAATATCCAGGGGTACCCTGTATTTATTGGTACTTTAAAAAATTTTCAAAATGAGGAGCCCCATCCCCGCTCCTCACAATAAACTCCAATGGTTGTTATTAACGAGTCCTTGCCATGAAGCCTTGTATCCATAGTTAATGTGACAAGATACTGTTGATAATAATGTGTGTCGGTTGAAAGGAAAAAAGTTTAAACAAAGTGTCCGGCAACATTTTTTTAGCAATTACCATACCATAAATACAAGGCTCATTCTCACAATTACAAACGTTTTTATTTATTTTTTTTCATTTTATGATTTTTTTTTGTTCTTTTCTTCTTTATTTAAAAAGTAACAACGTATGTACAATTAAACATTACTCGTTATTATCCAATATTTTTTTGGTATTTTAGTACTTTTGTAGATTTTTTTTCGTTTTTTCTTGTAATTTTTTAGCTACTTTCTATACGAAGCTTTTTACATAGCACTACTGTATTATTTACAACATGTAATGAATTCATTCTTTTCATTAATGTCCGCTCAAATTTAAAAAAAAATGTCCTGAACAAAGAATTTAAAAACCTAACACCCCACCCCGCATCTGCAAAAAAAAATATTTACAAGACCAAAATGAAGATAAAACCACGGACTGATGTAAAAAATGAATTCATTTATCACTCTTTTTTTGGACAAACCATCATCCTTTACAAAACGTTATGATAATATTATGTTTCTGTCTGTCTTTAGAAATTAAAACGTGCTAGAACGGGACGGCACGAAGACCACATGATAGATGTTGCATAGCCAATGACGAGCTTATATACCTATACGTCGTTAGTTTGCAAAAAAAATCGATAGTTAGTCCAAAAAAAGAGTGGAGGAGCGCCCGCCCCGCTCCTCATATGGACTCCACCCCATGAACGAAGTCCCCCTAATAACAATCACAGATTCTTTATCTCAATCGTAATTTACAAATTATCTATCTACTAATTCAGATTCGAGTATATCGTGCCTTAGTGCCAGGAGTAGCAGTGCCTTATATCAGTCATTTATAATTAAACTAGAAACTGCAAGTCCTATCATAATTTATCCTTAATCTTTGTGAATACAGTTATACTGCCAACATTATATACTAACCTAATTTTATGATCTTCTTTATTGAAATGTATTTTTTTAACTGTAGACATTTTTAAATTAAAGAGTGTTAAGTGTATTTCTAAATAACTACTGTTATAGATATTCTATAGTCTATATTGCCATTTTTTCTTGCTTTTTATAACAATTTAAATAGTATGACTCGGGTTTCACTGCTTAATCTACATGACCAAATCAAATTTGGCATGTTTAATACTATCTATAAGCTTAGGTCATATAACTACTAATTTAGAAAAATCGGAATGGTGCTTCGTACTTATTAACTACATTTCTAATCACATAGTCAGATTTTATCTTTCTTATAACATACGAGCAGACACGTTAAATTCATATGATTGTTTTACTCTAAGATACATTTTAGAGTAAATATCACAGTTTTGAGTAGCGTCCAAGTCCTATCTAAAAACTATTCATAGGAGAACAATAATGATTTAGCTTAACAATGTAGTCTTTTATTTAACAGGCCAATGATGAGCTTTATCATTTACATGAATGAAATTCTCGTAGTCTTAGAAGCCAGTGAGATAAATGGTGACTTATATTTTGGACAACTTAGAACAACTGTTTTACAATACAAATAGCTCCTTATATCAAGAGTTTTATAAAATTTTACTAGCCTACAGCACGACCGTGATGCGATATTTTTTTTTCTGTTATAGGTAGGTACATAAAACAAAAAGCACTGTTGACTATTTTTTTAGTAAATATATATTATTAAATAGTAAATACAAAATATATACATAATGCATTTTAGCTATCAGCCCACGATGTCTCAAAGTAGTCTTATCTCCTATGTGGAAATATGACAGCGCTATACAAGTATCACGCCATTACACACACTGGAAATAATACTGCTGACAGGTGTTTGTGGTTGTGTGTGTGTTGTGTGTGTGAACACTGAGAATTATAATATTGTTGTTGCAGAGCTTTTTCTATAATCTTTTCACTTTTGTTTGCGTGGACATTGAGTTCATTACAGATTTTCGATTGCCACGACTATTTTATGAGAGTATTGTTGTCTTCTTGTTCTTTACTTCCATTCGTTTTATGGATAAATTCAATCCAATTTTTTGTTACAGTTGTGATATTGTTCGGAAGCTTTTTTTCTTGTGATTGTGATGTTCCCAATTTGACTGTACCTACATATTTTTATTTATTAAGCTATTGCATAGCTTCTATCGCGGGCCCTGAGCGCGGAGACCGAATCGAGAAATTCCGTAACGAAAAACCTCACGCTCCCCACTCCGACGGGCTCGGAGGCGTGGCTTGAAGGCATAGCATGCAATAGCTTTACCGCGGCAGTCCCCGAGTGCCACACGTCTTTTTTATTTATTGGTTTGTTACCTTACCTAAGGTTTCGACTAGGATTATTCTTATTTTTTTTGAAAGCTGGATCCCGCCATGTGTTTCCATTTTAATCTGATAATTTGACGGCGATTTTAGTATTTGTTAAACAAGAATTACATTCATAATTTTATTATGTAATCTAAAAAGTTATCGCATCACTGATCGCACTAAGAGATTATTTTTATATTAACAATATCCCTTAACTATATCCCTAGTCTATTCACATAACGAATTCTACTTTTTGAGTAATTAACAGCCTGAAGACGGTATTAAAGCTTAACCAAATTTTTACATATTTACAATATACATTTTTTTTGTATTTTTGTATTTTTTAAATTTTTTTGCTTCTTTTGCTCTCTTGCCTAAGTTTTTAGCTAACGTAATAAAATTTTAATCATGGTCATATAGTATAATTTGGTACATGTTTGTTACTTGCAATTATGTATTGTATGTGAACATTTGCGTAAGTTTTTTCTAATTGATTACATGTTAATTACCAATTTACACGTTCATTTCATTTTAACCACTTATAAGCTTTTGGACGATTCTTTTTTTTTATATTTGTATCAAATAAACCCAAAAATCTATCATTCTCCTTCATCCCATGACCACTTCTTGAGTTATAGACTACTATGCAGATTTAATTTTATGTATTATATAGACTAAACATAAAAAAAGCCTTTTTGCACAAAAAAAATTTTGTTTCCACTGAAGTTTAGATTAATGACCAGAGTTGTAACACTAGTGTATACGATTTGTAGTCGTAACAACTAATCAATGTGCTATCTCTGTCCCATGCATAATTTTTAAGTCCAGAATGAACGAGATGAAAACCCGTCTAACTACTCTATGAAATTTTTGAAATTATTTTTTTATATTTTACGTTTGTTGCACTATTTTAGAATCGATTGCTATTATTATTCATTGGTAATACATGTACCAAATTTTATCTGAATTAATAGACTAATAAATTTTTAAATAATTGATCGTAAAACATAAGCGTATTTTCTTTAAAAGCCTTTCCCCGCTGCATTATTTATAATTTCTTAAACTAATAAAGTATCAAGGAGCCTTTATTTGAAACTATGACTATATAATCTAACTGTAGTGCCTTGATTGTATCTTACAAGCAGTTTAATAAGTATGATTTTTGGAAGACAAAAAATTATAATTGGACTTTACTATGGTTTACTATAATCTTCAAATCATTATTATTATATTGTTTTTAATAGAAATATCAAAGCCATATTCTATTAGAAAGTGAAAAACATTATTTTATGTTCATTTGGCAAGCTTTGTAGGAGAACTTCAAAAGCATGCATTTTTCTTCTTCTCAGGTTGAAAAAAAACATCAAGATCGATTAAGTAGTTTTAGAGTTTGATAGTGTCAAACATCGTATTACAATGTAATTTCCGTAAGGTATCATAAAAAAAATATAATTATTAGCGCCATGATATTGAAGCTATAAACCATAGATAAGCCCTCGTACATTCAGTGTGTTATCAGAAAAATGGACTTACAATAAATTTCTTTGCTATATATGTCGCGGGATGCAAAAGTGAAGAGATCTCTCTTAATAATAATAGATACCTACTTATGAATGTATCATATCTCTAATTATCCTAATTTGTCAATGTTCCTCGTGCAGCCAGTATCTATTTTCAATATAACATTCATTTAAATCAAATCACAGCCAGTTTTAACATTTCATTCACAACCTATTGACTTAAGTAATGCATTTTTAGGGTTCCGTAGCCAAAATGGCAAAAACGGAACCCTTATAGTTTCGTCATGTCCGTCTGTCCGTCTGTCCGTCTGTCCGTCTGTCACAGCCGATTTACTCGGAAACTATAAGTACTACAGTGATGAAATTTGATGGGAATATGTGTTGTATGAACCGCTACAAAAATATGACACTAAATAGTAAAAAAAAGAATTGGGGGTGGGGCCCCCCATACATGTAACTGAGGGATGAAATTTTTTTTTTCGATGTACATACCCGTGTGGGGTATCAATGGAAAGGTCTTTTAAAATGATATAAAGTTTTCTAAAAAACATTTTTCTTAAAGTGAACGGTTTTTGAGATATCAGCTCTCAAAGTCGTAAAAAGTATGTCCCCCCCCCCTCTATTTTTATAACTACGGGGTATAAAATTCTAAAAAAAATAGAGGTGATGCATGCTAATTAACTCTTTCAACGATTTTTGGTTTGATCAAAGTATCTCTTATAGTTTTTGAGATAGGTTGATTTAACTGTAATTTATTATATTTGCTGCTACGGAACCCTTTGTGCGCGAGCCCGACTCGCACTTGGCCGGTTTTATTTTATATACAATGAATTTTTAAACAAATTATTCTAGTGAAGACGTTCTAATTTTTTTTAGCTTTTTTATTTTTTGTTGATTTTTTTTTATTTTATATTTTTTCTTCTATGTATACAAATATTATAGATAAGAAGAAAATGGTAAGCTATGGTTGAGATAATTTTGCGAGCTGATTAAGCAATACTAACTTAAAATGTGACTTTGAGATCCTAATACAAATTTAATTGTCGCCTTTATACTTTTATCTGTTAACTGAGTATAGTGTTACACTTACACATTCTTTTAACGTTAAAATCTTGGTAAAATATTTAAAGGTTACATTTTTGCCGCCCGCGGCTTCGCTCTCATAAACTTCAGATAATTCAAAGTAACTGCGTCCTACATTGCATGGTCCTACACAACGTTTTAATTCTTGTTTTTTCAATTTCTTATCACTTGAATTATATGTTGCATGGTTTTGTCTTTCTGCACATAACAAAATTCTTAAAAATCTGTTCAGAAGCTAGTGTAAAATGTCAGAGACAGATTGTTGTTATCAGATATAATATAAGCATGAAGTGGTGAAACATATTTAACATTTACGCGCGTAGATATATTTTTCAGTTAGTTTCAGATAGCCTACGCCAATGTGAAGATAGTATATTGTTCCTCATTATATATGATGCTACGTGCCAGGCTACTGGAAAACTTAAATATCTATGAAAAATACTTGTTGTATGTTTTAATTTAATCTGTGCTACGTGTATGACTTGTAAGATTTGTTCTTTGAAAAATTGCATAATTCGTCTCTGTCGTTTGTCAAAGTGAACGTAGCGGTTGTCTACGCGTGTTTGCTACGCCAGCAGTAGACACGTACGTAGCATACGTAGCTTAGCGTAGCGAACGTAGTAGTTGTAAATAATCGAAGTAGGATCTTACGACTAAACCGCATTACTCTGCATTTTATGCACTAGTGAAACGTTTTAAGTTTACGCAGAACATAATACATATTTATGATTTGTTGATTTCGTAGACAACTTTATTATTATTACAGTTATTATATGGCGTACAATTGCAAATTCCCTCCCTTGAAGAGATACTAAATGCGAAACAGAACAGTTTTGAAGACGCTAATACCCTTAGTGGTTTAATTAAGAGGCAATCCTAAAATGCGCAAATGATTTCATGAGATGCAGCGAAGCGTAAGCACCGTAGGATTGAGCATTCAATATTTACAAGTATTATAATACATTACGAGTGATTTGTATAATACCAGATACCTCTTAATTATTGTGGTTACATTTTATTGTACGTTTTTTGATGTTTCTTTTATTTTAAGAGGATAATCCAAAGCCTGTTTATCTCGTTAACGATTTAGATGTAGACATGTATTGTAATATGTTTATTAGATTCTTTTATACAAGTGTTTAAACTTCAAACCAATCACGTATATTTCATATATTTAAAATTATACATATATTTATAATACTATATACTACATACAAGATGCATATTGTATAAATACCACATAATAATTATGGATTTATTCTGACAATATATAAATTTTGCTTTTTACTTCCTCCTTACATAAAATTTGTTAGTTAAGTTCTCACACGTAATTTGCATTTAAAAAAGTATGTCTTTCAGTGAATATCAAGTTAGGTCCCAAATCTTTTTGAGGGAAATGAGACACCTACATTTCATTATATTTCTTTACTTATCATATTTTTTCTTGTGAAATCTTTCCTATGAGATAGTATATTTATTAAAAAGTTATTTATAAGGATGTTTTACCTGAGTCGATCAATTTTATTAGTTTTCTGGTATTGAACAAATAACTCTTAGAATACTTTTTATATTTATGTACATTTAATGTGTGTTAATTTGATGACTATCTCCTACACTAATTAATGAACACATGTAGTGCAATCTAACAGTCTTATGACCTTGAATTTTTGAAAGTACATAATATAATTAGACATGACAAATTAAAACCCCTAAAACGTAATGGTTCACATACAAAACACCACTCATCAAAAAATTTTGAAGACTTAAATGTGTCGATTCTATTTTATATCATGTATTTTATCCAGCTTCATATTATCAATTAATGTCTAATAATGATTATATAGATGGATCTGTTTGTACAAATGGAATATCCATCACTCACACTTTCATAGGTTATAAAATGTAACTGTTACGGTTTTTTGGTAACAGAAATACACCAAAAAAGGCTATTTTAGGGTAGGCTGTTATTCAATGAACTTTCCGGGACGTGTTGTATTCCGAAATTCATACATTGTTCAAGTTAAAGTTAAACGTATGCAAAAAGTAACTTAAAATACTTATGTCTTCACCCTGGTCGGAACGATGTTGAACAAACATAAAATGATAGTACAATTTTATGCATTCAATCCTCCACTCATTCGGCTATGTTTTATAATAGAGCATGATCATTGTCTACTCATAATATAACAACTAGGTATATAGGTATATACGCAAAATAGTCCATTGAATAAAAAGTTCTAGAGTGCGTGAGTTAGTAACGTAAGCTGTTTCTTCGGAACATGTCAAGACTCAAGAGTCCCTAGGTAATATCCCTAGGTAATATAATTGCTAATTATGAAGATTCTTGATGAAATTTTGAAATATACATCCGCCAAAAGATTGTATTTAATTTCAACAGTCTTGTATCGAATCTATATATTTTTTTTGTTATATTTTGCATGAACAATAAAGACAGAAACCCTGTGAAACTGACATGTTTGTTTTAAATACGTTACAAATTGTTATATCTTCTACAATGACATGTCGAATTCTACAGATTCTTACGCCTATTATGATGTTCTTATATTATAAGCGCGATTTGCTTTAACCCTGTCACAATAAGGGGTGTTTGAATTCTGCTACTTCTAGATGCTTCTGGCTGTAATTTGACCGGATTTTAACGTTAACGAAAATTAAAATAGCCTAACCTAACTTTTAATATTAGGACAGTCTTTTATATCCCAAATAGGATACATCAAATCCTTTATTACTTAACTATTATGTGTTGTGCATACAATCCCATCAATTCTTAACTATATTGTGATACGCACCAGAGTTTATGATTTATAAATGTTATATTTACAATGACGTCTTGATTAAAAATAATTTATGAATAATGACGAATGATTTCGATCGAATATCTTTCTGTAAGTTCTAGGCTTCATAATTATGTTTTGTAATTGATGGGTATTTTTGTATTTCCAGTAATTGTTAAACGATTAGTTATGTGATGTTTTTATTATTTACCTGGTGGACGGAATTAAGATTAGGTTTTGAACTTTTGAAACACCTATTCGTCGATAACGTTCGAAAATGTTATTTATGTTCAAGGAATTGATTAACGCAGCAATGCATAAAGTTAACTTTGATGTGTTGAATTAAATTTCTTGAAACACAAACGAGAAAATAAATTATAATCGGTATTGTAAACCCCTTTTTACTTTTCAATATCGTAACCGAAAAAGTCATAAAATAAATGGTTTTTAATACTTTAGATATTTAAACATTTTCAACGTAGTAGAGGCACTACTCGCCCAGCGCGAAGATTGTAATTGTATTTATTTTTATATAGTAATTCACATCGATATTGTAATCTGTTCCCATTGTGTCGCTATCGATAGTGAGTAATGATGTATGCATGACTATTTTTGTATTTTTTATTTTTATTTAAGTAGTAACTTTTACAAAATTTACAATATATTCTAGAGTACCTAATCGATATTATAATGTGATGACAATTTGTAATGTTTTCTATCAATAATAAGTAATGACGGTGTGATTTTTTTTTCATTTTATTATGTTTTTTTCTTATCAACTAGAATACAATTAGTATGATTTTTATGGTAATTAACCTAGACAGTTTAGTATGTTTCAATTGTGTTCTTATCAATAATATTGAGACTTTTTTTACTTTTTTTAATTATTTTTTATTTTCATTTTTTTGGGCTGATGAATGAATGAATGAATGAACTAGATATCAATGAACAATTTAGCTCTATAGGAACAAATAACGTACTCACAGTGTACATGATATTATACAATTTACAAACTACTTTTGTGCAAGCCCTTGAAATTTCCCACTTTTTAATTGAGTACTTAATTAAGCATCGTATCTTCTAGTTTTATTTCAAGACTCGACAGTAGAAAGTGTCACTGATATATAGATAGAGTTTTTCAATAAGCACGTATGTAGATTTTGGAAGCTTATGGCGGAAATTTCGTATCAATGACATCTGTAGGAATTATAAATCCCAATAGATAGCACTTTATTGAAAAAAAAATGACATGTATATTGTTAATTTTCTTTGACCACACAAACGAAGTCACGTACGGAGAACTGATGTGAGCGCCAAAATAGGGTAGATTACCTAATACTTATTACTTGTTATTTTTATTTTATTATTATTTATTAATTACCAGCTGTGCCGCGCGGTTTCACCCGCATTACTCCGCTCCAGTTGGTCTTAGCATGATGATATATAGCCTATATTACTCGTGGATAATGTAGCTTTCGAATGGTGAAAGAATTTTTAAAATCAGTCCAGTAGTTTATGCGCCTATTCATTACAATCAAACTAACAAACAAAGTTTTCCTCTTTATAATATTAGTGTAGATTTTTTACTTATTGAAAAACTCTATACCAATAAATAGTGATACCCACATAATGTGAAGGGAGGCTGCACCTTGTTTATAATGGCTAGAACGAAGATTAATAGGTAGACATTGGTTGATTTACATTTCATCCAAACAATAAACAAAAATAGTCGACAATTTTTAAATTTTGTAAACACTTTGAGATAAAAACTGGCAGAAATCAAATGTTACCTATTAAAATGACTCAATTTTAATAAAAAACAATTAAATAACTCAGGCCCCGGAACCACAGACACAATAGAAAATCTATTGTGTCTGGGACCGATTGGGCCGGTCAGTGGATTAAGTTTAACTAATGACCATCAATTAGGTAGGCCTATAGCCTTCCTCGATAAATGAGCTATCTAACACCGAAAGAATTTTTCAAATCGGACCAGTAGGTAATTCCCGAGATTAGCGCGTTCAAACAAACAAACTCTTCAACTTTATAATATTAGTATAGATTAGCTATTTAATAACTAAGATACGCGGGTCATTTGAATTTGTTTAAACCTATATTTACATATCTACATACGAAATCACATTTCGAATCTTATAATCTATATTTACACAAATCTTTTCGTGTGCCCATATTATGTGATAATTATTAAATATAATACCCTTATATCGCCCAATAAATATATACAGTTGTAGCTAATGGTATCTACATTGCACTGTACTAAAATTATATGACATACATTCTAATCGTCATAGGGTCGTCCATTATTTCATTGGACCCCCAAACCCCCTACCATCCCTATAATATAATCTTGATGATTTTAAACTATGGACATAAAGTCTAGAGGTAATAAAGTCGTGGAAACGGTGATAAGAACTGTTTGTCTAAAAGCATCAAATATCAAAAAAGATTTGAAATTAAACACAATAAAAAAATAATATAGATGAAAAGGTGGTAACAACATAAATGTTTGATTTCATAATATGAGGACTTTAAGAGGTCAAATGAAAATTTTGAAATACTTTTGTTAATTTTGAATTTTCGATTTAATTATTTATGAGTTTGAATTTTATAAATTGTTGTAATAACTTTTGAAAATCACTTTAATATTGATCTTTTCTGCCGGTATTTGACTCTTTGTTTTTCAATGTACCCTTTCACACAGGGATGGTTCTTAATTCTTATCTACCCTCAATATTTACGACCAACCCGCCCCCGCCCTACCTACAAACCGACCACGCCTACAAATTCATGTGTATTTCTTATATAACGCAGATATAAGAATTTTAGACTTTTGAAACAATTGTTAGAACGCCACATTGCTGGTATGTAGGTACTATTTTAGATCTCTCATTCATATGTCACCCCCTCTTAATAAAATTGACTGAATATATATTTGTTATCTTAGGTGTACACGTATTATATATAAAAATACACGTGATCTTTCTTCACCCCTTCCCTCCCACCTGCCCCGCCCCATGATGTTTTAAAGCAGTAATATCTCCAGTGTGCAAAAATGACAGCGCTCTATAGGGTTAGGTAATGAAAATTGGTAGAACAAATACTGTTAGGATGCCTACAAGAGGTGATGCGCTAATTTTCATTAACCCTGTATCTATAAGTAGTCGAGCGCCATCACTTGCCCACATTGGAAATAATACTCCTAAACATGGTAACCCTTCTATTGACAATTCGTGACATTCTTCCGACTACTAACTACTACTTAACTATCTTCCCCCCCCCCACTCCCCCCTCCGCATTCGACCTAAACAAATGGACGATCCCGTGACTCGAAACGCTGCACACATTCACGCCTTAATAGTCTTTGACTAATCTAGAAACTAATAGGTACACCACAAAACTTGAAAAAAGTACCTTGGACGTGTTTTCATGCGCGCAGATCGATCTTACCTAATATCTATTTATTTATTTATTTATTTATCTACGCAAAATTATATTGAAAAAAGGAAAGTAAACTAATTATTGTGCTATGTTAGTGGTCTGTATGAATTCGCTTCTAGAGAGGAAAAAATTACGTAAAGTTTTGACGAACATAATTCACAAAAATTTAAGATGAATTTATTACCTATATTTGTCAAAGCAGCTACAGCAGTATTATCAGTAAATATTATTCTATAAGTTCACACTAAAATATTATTAAAGGTCCCGCGTTTCACAAAATTGTATAAAAAGAGATAGCTCCTGTGTGAAAAGCCAAAAGATAAATGCTACTAAATTGTTTAACGTTTCAATAATAAAATATTTATATCTATTTCTACTACAAGTTTACCCGATTTACCGACTTGACCTAACATTGTGTTTTACACGGTTTGCTCGACTTATAATTTAACAATTTTCAATTGTACTAAGGTTTAATTTAGAATTTTGAAATAATGTCTTATAATTTAAAATTAACCCGCTATTATATTTACAACTTAGGTACTAATTTTTCGGTATAAAATACCTTGAATTATAAAATATAACGATTAAATAGGAAGACATTAAATTAAAATTCTCTTCATTATGTTTTTAACACAATAACAAGTTGAATTTGGTTGAACATTCAAATGCTTTATAAATATAATTTTTAAAGAATTAAGACACATAAAACTGAAAGAGTAGAATAAATTCGATTGCTCTGCCAGGATCACGGGCCGAGTTGGTCAGACGTCGCGGTCGCCCCGAAATAGCGGAAGACGCAGATTCGAATCCCGCCTCGCGATCTAAATTCTATTTTTTTTTTATTTTTAATAATAACAAGTTTCACTTGCTTAAGGAATACTACTACTATCCATTGGGTATGTCTCACTATAGTGAACTCTTGAGTCACGTTAAAACAAAAAAAACGACCTCCTTGAGGCTTTGGAATGGACTAACATTGGCAAAACAAAGTTTTAAAAGCGGTCTCTGCAATAACTTCAGTAATATTTTTTAAAATGAATAGTCGCAAATCCAAAAAAATTTCGTTGATACATTGCGTTTTAAAGTACCTACATAATCATTTGTGCCATGTTTGTGCCTATTTCGCTATGGTCAAGTAGCTGTCTCTTTCTTTCATTTCAAATGATAGGAGATGGTATATTATTATTATAGTCCGAGTTACTAGAACATTGCGATAAGGCACAAAGTTTTGCTGCTCTTTTGATTCAATTCAAAATAGATTTGATTAATAAAGCACAAGATTTGAGAAATGAACTAAAATAACTTTTGAAATGAGGCAATCATAAGGTATAATATAGACATAAACCGAATAGATAGATACTATTTTGAAATAAACAATAAAGAATAGGTCAAATGCTTTTAACAAAATAAAATTTCGAATAGGTTCTGTACGTTCGACACTATATTTAAAATTTTACTAATTGTAGATGTCTAACTTAGTCAGCACCATTCCGATTTTTCATATAATCTTAATGAATATACACTCTTTTTAACGACTAAAATTTTTAACTGACTTCAAAAGAAAACTATGACATTGGTCAAAACTATATCTAAGATGCTTTTATTATACAGTCTGAAGTTGGTACCTAATGTAACTAGTAAATTCAGTGGTATCCTATTATATATTTACATTTTAATGGAGTTGATTATATACATATTTACAAAGAGATTATACCTAATATGTTGATATGATTAGATATTCGCTTACTATTCTTCTTCATCGTACTTACTATTGAAAGAGTGATTCGAAACAGACTTATTAACGGTTCAAAATTTTAAGATGAAGAAGTATTGGAAATTAATGCCAAAAGGTCAGTATTTAAAGCGATTTTATTTATAGTGTTGATATTTCTTTTTATATCAGTGGAGGGTTATAGTTTAAAAGGATTTTTGAATCAATCTGCTGAATTATATTGCAAAGTAATAAAATAAATTTGAATTTGTTTGTACTTTTAATTTACCTCTAGAAGGTAGGTAAAATCTATTTTATTTCAATACTTTTCAAAAATTAGCGGTTAAAACCACACATTTTATATTTATTTCGTTTTTTTTTTTCAGTTATGGCAATGAGCGAAGACTTTTACTTCTTCTTCTTTTTTTCAAATGGCAACTCCCGATCCCAGTGAGGAAGACTTTTTGCCAGTGTCAAGTTAAAAAATTTAGCAGTTGTCAAGCTGACATGCTGATTTTTAGATCTATTTTACAGTTTTTAATCATGGGTCAATTCCTAAGGTCCATTCAGATGAAACAATTTTTACAAAATTTTATGTACTTACCTATCGTAGAAATTTGCCAGTGCACATAGATTATTTTTACGAATTAAAACGATTTAGATAGTTTTTCTTTCCTAGTTACGTATAAAAAGTTAAATTTAAGTAAATTATAAGTTTATTTTTATATGTAAATTCAGATGGTCGTTTTTTTTTAATACAGAGAACCGTGCGCGAGCGCACGCAATATTTAGTCTCATCAAAATTATAATTTTTCAGAAAACGTTTCATTATTTTTGTAATTGTGATCAATTTTCCCTAGGAAGCCAGTAGAAAAAATTTTACACATAAATTGGAAAATTAAAAATATTATATATGTACTTAGATACACTTCTGTGTACACACCCATAACAAGCAACCCGCCCGCCCAACTTTGCCACCAGCACGTGTGAGCTGTCATTTAATATTATGTTTTCATAGACAAAATGCTCACATTAGAGTAGCGCGGTATAAAACGGTTGCGCGAAGCTAGAGAAGAAAACATGGATTTTCAGGAAAAATTTTGCAAAAAATTTTTGACGTAATTTTGTTGTTTAAGTATTTTTTACGTGATCAATGTATGCAAAACTACAAGTCTCTTCGCGCTTAGTATACCAATAGTGGGATATAATATAAATAAAAATTCTTTAAACAATTTATTCCGTATCCAAGTCCCCAAACATAATATCGTCTAGCCCAAATTCGTCAGCACTTTGTATCTTTGAAATTATACCTTTTTTTCGAATTACTATTATTTTTGGCATATTTGTACCATAGTTTGTAATCGGTAGATGTAATAGGAGAAGTATCAATATTATAGAGGCGTTCAGAAATAGAGCAATTTGACGTTTATTTACATATATATAAGGTATTGTTTTACACGCACACATTGTAGAAGTGATTTATTTTTGAATTATAACTAATACTTTGGACCTGTTAACTCCAATTGAGATATACCTATATAAACGAAAAACTTAATTTAAGATCGCTGTATAATGATGCTCTTAATTTAAAATAAATTTAAAACCGCCATTTTCAGATCCGGAGAGTATTGTAAAGGTGCATGCAGACGTACCTTGCTATCTTGATGGAACGGGATTCACGCCTTCAAAAGTACCTGTAAATAAATTAATTAATTCTTAAACAAATATTCTTTACTCAAATGTAATCCATCTAATTGGCACTTGAATATCGTCTAGTGTTAATTGATTCTATCCAATAAATTGTATATTCGACCTTAAATAAAAAATAAAAAAATCTAAACAAAATTTTTTTTTCAAAACTACCCACCTTAAATCGGTTTGTATTTGGCGCATTGTGGTTGCTCGAAATGATCATAGAAGTTGTCAGTCACATACTGGCACATGAAATAGGCGATGTGCCGCTTGATGATGGTGATGAAGATGGAGGAAACGACGATCTGGTAGTAGAAGCAGGCGAACTTGTTCATGTAGCTGAAGGTGATCGGCAGCTCGGGCATCTTGGTTAACTCTGTTTAAGATTGAGGGAGATTAATCATTGTTTTGTTTTATAAAATGACCGAAATATTTTTCATCTAATTATAAAGTGCACGAAAATATTAAATCCTTAATTTCTCTCTCTGAATTAAATAAAACCGTTATTTAGCAAGAATTAAGTACAAAGTCCGATCTTATTGGCCAGGATTAAATTGTCGATCGATTTTTAAATTTGTATCGTATCAGTTATTTAAAAAACATAAGTAAAGTTTTTTTTTTGTATGTGGCAGCATAGTTACTGTCAACAATTGAATATTAAAATTCGTATCAATAAATTTACTGGCGAATTAAAGTTTCGTTAAATGATTAAATTATTCGCATCCTAAATCTAAGTTAAGAGCATGCGCCTGCGCATGTAATATGCTTAATTCAAATTCAATCAATTGATTTGAAATACTAAAAAATCCTAAACTGTTGATATGATATAGGTAAAGTAGGTATAGGTAGGTAAATAATACGCGTACCGTTAGTCATTATTCTGTGGTACCGTTAACCAAATGAAGTAAATAAATGAGTAGGTAATATTATAATTATTGTTAGCTATAAATTCGAATGTAAAAAGGAAAAAATGACTATTATTAAAATTGCTAGATAAATTGGAAAAATGATTTAATAAAACCTTTATTTAGAAATTAAACTTATTGTATTCTCTTATATTAATGGCTTATTCCTGCGCATACGCATGCATATGTTTTAGACTAGGTATACATATATAACAATTATATATAACATATAGTATATATAACAATTCTATTGCCAGCAGCCGATTCGAAACCGTTCTTTCTACCTGGCTGCGCACTGCTAAATTTTATCAAATTAGGTACGAATCAAATTATGATTTCAAATTTTAGTGTCGGCAAATTATTAAGTTATTGGCACAAATCCAGGTAAAATGTAAGCATGTGCACGCGCACAGTTTATTAAAATTTCAAGTCAAAGTCGCGTATAATAATTGAAATACGTAGCCAACTGGCTACGCTAATCCACAATTAGTATTTGGTATAAGCTAATAATTGATTTGCGATCTGAAAAAAAAATTAAAATTGCAGTAATTGTATGTACTTAGTGCCCAAGTATAACTTCACGTATCATGAACCGCATGAAGAAATTTTTAAATTCCTAGCTATATTTTAATATGCGCACACGCATTTTTCAAATACAAAGAGGGGAGGAGGGAGGGGGGAGTGGATAATTAAGTTTTTTTTTTTAAATGTAAAATATATGAACGCGCAAGAAATGAATGTAATGATTTGATTTCAATTAAGTACCTATATCAATTGATACCAAAAAAAATTATGATTACCATACTGTTCTGCACTGCACTTGCTAATCAGCAGCGGGTGGGGGGCGTGGAGGAGAAATATGGTAGGTATATGATCAACTTATGTAAGGAGGAGGGGGAGGAACACAACAAGCAACGGGGAGGGGGAACCAACAAATTAAAATTTAGCGAATATTTCGCTTAGATTTTTTTAACCCGCCAAAGGTCAACAAAGGGTGTGGGGGGATAGGGTAGGTACTAAATAGGTAGGTAGGTATTCGATCGACTTATTCAAGGGGGAGGGGGAGGAACACATCATTAAAGGGGGGAGGGGGGACATATTAAAACATGGCGAATATTTCGCACTGATTTTTTTTAAGGTCAGTGAGTGTTGTGGGGTGGGAGAATAGATAGGTAGGTATTTGACCTACTTATGTAAGGGGGAGGGGGATGATTGATGATACAAAATGGAAAGGGGGAACGGGTATATTAAAAACTTAGTCAACATTTCGCATATTTCAAATGGAAAATTACAGCAGAAGATCGTAAAAGCCTTCATTTTATTTCATTTCATCATTAAAGATATAAAAATTATTAACAGGATAAGTCTCAAAAGGGGAGGGGGCGAGGGGCAATCTCTCGTCATATAATAATTAATGATTGTGCTTTTTATAATTTGCTCTATTCAATATATTTTTTCTGAGACAGAAGTTTGGTCATAATATTATATCTAATAAATTAGAATTAAACAGGAAGGCGCGAAAAAAATTATCGGACTTTTTTATAAATAGAAATAAGTTAGGTAAATAAAAATTTTAATAATTCTATATTTCATATTTCACGGCATCAAAATTATGTATCTAACGTTAATTTTTTAAGCATGAAAAATTAAAGCAAAATTTTACTAATTTCTTCTTTGTTTTTTGACACAAAATGTAAAGTATAATTATTTGTACCATACAATGAAGAAGAATTAGATACTAAATATCATATCAAATAAAAAAATAGTATTTTTTAGAGAGCTTTTTACAATTTTCGGTGGAAAATATTGAAAATAACCTACAGTTCAAACGGATACTTCACGACGTCGTGGGCGTGGCGACCGACACGCCTTACCGCGTTTGACCTGTTGCTTCTAGTTGAATCAGCTTAACTTTCGTAAACATGTTTAGCTATGCGTATAAACTTTTGCAATTTTTTCAATATATTTTTTTTTTACACGGACGAATTTTAAATTAGAGAAAAAACATCTTAAAATATTAAGATACGAAATTAAATTAAAATACGAAAAGTACAATTTAAAACTATGAAAGTTTCACAAAAATCGGAGAAATCATATTTTTGTTACAAAATTTCAGCAAGAAAATTTTTATGCATAAAGAAAAGGATATTGCAACAAAACATTAAAAGAAAATCATATATTTCAAATTTTATAAGACAAAAAATGGAAAAATCAATAAACAGAATAATTTAATTTTTCCTTCAAAAACGCTCCTTACAAAAACAAAATTTTACAGAAACAAAATTAAACAATTGAAAATATTAATGAAAATAACGGTAAAAGTGAAAATAAAGTAATACTTACCAAATCCTGAAGAACCGGCAAAATTGGAATTTTAATGGAGGAAAAACAATATTAAATTTAAATATTTCGCCACAAAAATCGGAGGTTTGCCGCTAAAAGACCGGCGGAAAAAGGAGCGCGAAAATTTAAAATGGAATGAGAAATTTCCGAAATAATGAGGAAAATCAGAAAAATCTGATGAAAATTCAGAAATAATTAAAGCACTGACTCTAGTTAAAATGAGCAAGGGGCAGACTAGCAGAGCTTCTTCTTGATTTCAGTGATAACTCTTCGGCGACTAGTCCAGGACTGACGGAGGGCCAAAGCGCGGCGCCCTTATATAGGTGCATCCACCCGGGGGGTGGCATGACGCAAGAGCACCCCCCAACCTGTAGCTGTGTTGCACTCCAACTTTTGGGGAGGAAACCACCCCTGCACCCCTTCCTCCCATCGAACTTACAAAGATTATAAAAACTAACAACTATCGCGGATATTTCACAACAGATTTTGCGTTTAAATTACGTTTAAACTTAAAGAAGTTTATTTAGAATATTAGACTAGTTTTTCCTTCCAAAATTAGCTACTAATTTATAACTAACCGAGCATTTTAAAAAACTATGCAGGAAAAATTCTATAGTTTTGAAATATTACTTTTGGCGGTCGAAATCTTTAATTATATGGAAAATTCATTTAATTTAACATAAATTTAATTTAAATATGATATAAATAAAATATTACAACATTATCAAAAAAATATCCAATGACAGGTCAAGGTCAAATTGAATGTAGGTATTAAGACACTCGGAACATTGTATTGATCCTTCGAGACGGAAAAACTTGGAACTTTTTGAAAGAATAAAATATTCACTGTAATGTATGAACTTCGAGATTGTTTTGGTGTGAGTTAAAAAATAAACAATAACTCCATTTAATTATTATTACTTTCTATAAAAATACAAATAATAAATAGGTATCATTATTTTTTTATTTGTAAGGTATTTGAGACGTGAACCAATTTTCATAATTATTTTTCGTTTGTAAATTCTGCCTTTAGTACCTAATATTTTTATTTATTAGGTACATACAATTAAATTGGAGACATTTTGTGGCATTATAGGTAAGTAGGTACTTTATAAAAAATATATGTAGGTACATAACCTAAAATGTCTGATAAATTTTGCGTATTAATCTATGGTAAATCCTTTTACAAATAAATTACAAAATCGATATGCACAATGTACATAATAATACGTTCTATACAAATATCAGTCCGATTTCTGGGAATTTTACAAAGCTCACACAATGAAGGAGGGCGGGCCACGCCCCCTCGCAAGCCCCGCCCACCGAACGCCCCTTATCCCACCCGACTGAAATTATATTTTTTGGAATTAATCTCTCCTAGAAATTAATCGATTCGGCTTAGCACCTACGCTTTAGTACTTCCATTTTACACGTGTATTTTGTAAGTACTTTTCAGCATGTAATCGACTTGTTCTAGTTGTTATATACCTACCTACGTTAAATTTGACTGTAAAATTAAATAAATGGACACTAAACTTGACTTACATTTGTTAAAAATGACAAAACGTCAGCGGCATTTATGAAATAGGGTAAAAAAGTTTACAGCGACCGCATTCATTATGTTACTCCTACTTTCTGATCGGGAACAGGAAAATGATTCAATCATTTCTATCTGTAATTTAATAAGAGGATTGTTTCGTATTATCATTATAAGAATTATCGTCAAAACCTTTGTTGCTGGGGGTAAATTTAGCAAAATTATCAGACAGCTTTTAAAAATGGATAGGCTTCGATGGAGAGTTTTAGTACCTAGGTGTTATTTTGGTATAAAAAACATTTCTTCAGCTTATTATTTTCCTTATGTAATAGGTAGTTATGATTAGTTATTTTTCTTCTTAAGGTCCAGTTCCTAGTCCTTAAACCGATCACAATAGATTTTCAAAATTGTAAATTTTGTTAGGTAAGTAGGCAATATAAATCTGTGAAAAATAAGTTCCGACGGATTTGCGGACCTACCTTGGAAAACTTTTTAATTTTTTTAAATAATATAATATTTTAGTTAAGTACCATCAACAGTCAAATTTATGCGTAGATAAATCTTATTTTGTGAAGTACTTAGTAGGTAATTATATATCTAGCATAGAGAATTTTAAAAAGAAAACTTTCCCGATGCACTAAAAAGTGTCTATTTTATGCAAACGTTCTTGCTTTGTTAAAACAACTGTGAATTTCCAATTGTTGAAATTTTGTCTTCCTAAAATCATAGAATTAAATTGATTTACCTATTTGAATTAAAATTTTCAAAACTCTACATCTTAACCTCAAAATTAAGGATTGTTGCAATTTTAAAAAAACAATGCCTTTTTTCCTTTGCTATATTATCTGTAGTTCCTAAACTAAGTTCCTAAACTTAGTTCCTAAAATATGTGGGTGTTTCATAACCAGCTTTGAGTATAGTTGTTATCACAACTGGGTCAGATACCTGCTAGACCCATAATATCATTACCTTGTGTCAATTATGTGTCGTGATTGTCGTCCAAGCTAATTGGATGTGGGTGTATTTAACCCTGTGTGTGTATATTCATACATATCATTCGATACAAAATTAACGAGAATTTATAATATGTATATGTATTTACCTTGTGTCAAGCTAATTGGATGTGGGTGTATTTAACCCTGTGTGTGTATATTCATACATATCATTCGATACAAAATTAACGGGCATTGTTTATGCAGAATGTACTGGATAAATTCAGATTCATGGAACTCTAACATTAATTAAGCACTTATATTAATATGTAATTACAAAGCACTGCATAGTACAAGGAGGTGTAGAAATGTAGGTATAGGTATTTAGGTACCTACCCTAATTTTAATTGCGATAGTCGATATCCATTGCCTATTTGGCTAATAGGGCGGCCAATTTGAATAGCTTGAACCTACCATAATGATGTGATGTGATGCTGCTCTATCTTGTTTGTATTACCTACCCTCATATTCTAATATCATTAATAGATCGGTAAACATGGATTTAAAGTTTATCTCAAAGTTAGTTACTGATTTTGAATCTCTTCAGACATGTTTATTGCAATTTATAACTTTGAGCGCAGTTTCATGAAGTTTTAAATTACCCGTTAATACTTAAATACCTACCTATTAAATATGAACAGCTTATTTTCACCCAGGTAATTGATTCCATGATACATATCTACTTACCAACGGCTACTTACGCCAAAATTAGAAGTTTCTACAAACTTCTTCCTACCTATTAAAATGTTTATAAATTTTAATAGGTAGGAAGAAGAAAATTAAAAAAATAACAACCTCATATTGCTTATTGCAAAAGGTTTTCAAATATCGCTTCATTTGATCTATTTCACGATGTATTGATTTAAGGATTAGCGGATTAGCATCAGGTACCTAATATCGCTAATAGGCTAATTTATAACAAGCTTTATGGAATATTTTTTCATATAGCTCTACGGAAATCATTTTTAGCTACGGCTTAACTAGGTATATCAGCTGAAACTTTTTTCATGTTCAAATTTTGTTGTTGCTAACTCATCTATAATGTAAAATTTATATGAATACTAGCGGTCCGCCCCGGCTTCGCACGTGGTACATATGAAAAATAGATGTTGGCCGATTCTCAGACTTACCCGATATGCACAGAAAATTTCATGAGAATCGGTCCACCCGTTTCGGAGGAGTATGCAGACTAACATTGTGACACGAGAATTTTATATATAAGAAGATACATAGTAGGTATATGTATCTAGTTTACCTACCTGTAAACCACTGTAAAAACTTTGTCAATATGAAGAAACCTACATAGTATTTTCAACCATATAAATTCGACATTATACATATCTACTTATTATATTCGACCTAAAGTGCCTTTAATGCTTCTTAGATTAAATTGGCTTTGAATTTACATTTATGATATCAGAATATGGCATTAAGTGATAAGTCAATCCTATTCTTTGTTGAATCTATCTTAACATGTGCCTACCTACCATGCGATCTTTTTGAGAAAAATTTGTTATTTTTCCATTGCTACATTTAATAAGTTTATATATCATAAACAGTTTAATACTCCCAAGTCCTTAGACATAACAATTTACAAGAATGGAATATTGTTATCTTTTACGTTTGGTAGTCATAACAATTTTCCCTTAATACTTGCGTGGGTACTAAATAATTGCCCTTCTTATAGAATACGGCCCTGGAAAAACATCCCACTGATTTTCTTATAATTAGGTACTCTCAAATACGAATATTAGGTATAGCATAATAATTGTAAAAGTCTCTAACAGAAACAATATTATAACTTTATGAATATGCATAGATAACATAGAATATACTAGAACTAGATAATGGCACAAGATATAATTTTTTTTTAAAAAGAAGCTAAAAATTCTATAAAATAAATGATAAAATACAGATTTCTTTTTTAAGCATTGCCAAATTGCCCAATATTTAGGATTCGAATAATTACCTGCTTGGTTGATTTCGGTTTCAGGTATTTGAGTTTCTTGTCGAATATCATTGTTGGAAGTCAGTTTAGACCACGTTTAGACAATGTAGGTATTTTGACGCGTCCGCGTTAAATGTAGAAGCCCTTCTGGCTAAACATTGAACACCACACAAAATTAATAGGTATTTTGATTTCGAATGAATCGCTTGCATTCAATTAATTTTATTCGTTGAATTTGATATTTTTAGTTTCATTCTATTCTGCAAATAATTATAATTTCATTTTTAAGACAAGCCTCAATAAATTTGGTAGGTACTTAGGTACCCGAAGATTCTTTTAACTTTTAAATGTATAAATAAAACACATTATTTTTGTGATATAAAAATAAAATTTATTATAAAACTACATAACACCATTAACTATAAAAAAAGATTTTAACAAGCACCATTATCATATAAAAATAATAGTTTACAATTAGTTTACATAATATACTTCCTTCTACCAATAGTTTATCTTACATACGATTTTAATTTTATTTTACAATGCATTCACTTCTTTAGTCTTTGGAATGTTCAGAAATTAATACTTTCAAAATTATTCAATAACTATGTGATTTGAAAATCTCTTAAATAATACAAAATGCGGAAAACATTGTAACATTGAATCAACTGCTTAATATCAAATTATCATCGTAAAAATTGTTCCAAAATCATTAAAATCACAGTACATAATATAATCTCAATGAAAATTCAAATATAAAAAACACACTAATAAAATCTGATATAAAAACAATAACCTCTACACAAAGTTTATAAAATAATATGCATACATTAAAATAGTCTTTGTCAACTGAACTAATAAATACACCATGCTTTGTCTACAATTTAGCAGATGAATTCTTTTTAACAATTTTGTTCAATATAACATGGGCTTCATCATAATAAGGGTTGAAATGTTGTTTTACTTTCGGCCACCAAGCTGCTATGTTAGGAAACTTCTCAGCGGGATCAAAACCGGCCATTCCTGAAATTAATTAATAATTAAGAAAGTAATATTTTATTATCTGTATCTTAGTAATTATAGGATATATAAAATATTAGTACAGCAGACTTATTGACGAATAGTTGAGGTGTTATTATGTTTCATTTTTTACTAATACTACATATTTTAAACTAAATGCTCTTTTCAATATAATAAAATCCATATCAACATCCTACTAATATTATAAATGCGAAAGTTTGTGAGGATGTGTGTGTTTGTTACTCTTTCATGCAAACTCTACTGAACCGATTACAATGAAATTTTGCACACATATAGAGGGTAACTTGCATTAACACATAGTATAGTTTTCACCCCGGAAATCCCACGGGAACGGGAACTATGTGGGTTTTTCTTTGCGCGGGCGCAGCCGCGGGCGGAAATCTAGTACATAATAATATGTTCTCTGTATCGCATATAGTACAGATTTGTAACATGTTCTACATAGAAACACAGGTGCTATTAAAATAAGTCAATCTAATTTCAATCTTCTTCTTATATATAAAAATGAATCGCAAAATGTGTTGGTAAGCGCATAACTCGAGAACGGCTGAACCGATTTCGATAATTCTGGTTGATAAAGGATGTTAAAGGATGGTTCTTATGAAGAGAAAACGTAAACATCTACCACGGGCGAAGCCGGGGCGGACCGCTAGTATATAAATAAAACCCATACTTGGTTGTTCCAATTCGACTGCTGCTAACAAATCAGCCACAGTAATAGTGTTGCCAGTTACAAACTCATGTTTACCCAACCATAGAGTATCAAACTCTTGTATTGCGTTAAACATTCTTCTTTCATAGCCTGCTAATTGCTTGGGATCTGCTGGCTCTCCTGTTGTTATTGGTGTTAAGTACTGAAATTTGTGTTTATTTATATTATGAAGGTTGCAAAAATAGTCATTGTCAGGCTTGCTTTTGTTATTATAAAGAGGACTTAGTTTAGTTACTTTAAGCATTTGGTGAGTAAAATGAGATATAAAAAGTTTGAAACGATATAAGTATCATATAAATTAAATAGCTGTGCCCTGCGGTTTTGGCCGCACTGCTCCACTCCTGTTGGTCTTAGTGTGATGATATATATTATATAGGTATAGCTTTCCTCGATAAATGGGCTATCTAACACTGAAATAATTTATCAAATCAGACCAGTAGTTTGGGAGATTAGCGCGTTCAAACAAGCAAACAAACAAATTGTTCAGCTTTATTATATTAAGTATAGATTTGTAGTTTAAAATAATATATTATACCTTGACTCTGAAGTACATAGCGCAATGCAACCTGAGTCCGACATGTTGCCATTCTAGATATTCATCTACTCTTGCTTGTGCCTTGGATTCAACTGGATATAAACTCTTTGGTATTATGTTTTCGCGCGACAGAAATCTTATGATACCAATACTGAAAGTTAATGAAAATATTATAATAATAGAATAAAATTGTCTTTGTTGGATAGACAAAACTATATCGTAGTTATTTATTACCTTTCTGTTAATATAAAACCATTGTAGTCTATTACAGGAACTTTTTGAAACTTATTTATTGACGCGTATTCTTCCGTAAAGTGCTCCCCTGAAAAAACAAATTATTATGACTAGAAACATTGAAAAATATCGCATAGGTATCGTATATTTTATTACCTCCTCGTAGATTCACTGGTTTTGGTTCAAAATTATACTTAGCTGTTTTTAATAAAATATATAGAGCCCTAGAAGGTTGTGACAAAAGGTCATAGTATAATTTTAGGACCATTTTAATTTGTTCACTAATTTACAGAATATTCTTCACTTTTTGTAGTTATAAACTTGATTTTTGACCTTAGACCTAAACCAAAAAGTATAACCTAAACTTTGAAACAGTACAACAAACAACATCTGATAAGTTTTGACATTTTGAATGACACATAAACAACTTTGGTTTTAGAGGGTGCATATTCATTTTGCATAATACAAATGATTCAAAATGTCCTGTGACGGATATTTTGTTGTCAATAAAAAAATTGGCATTCAATGTATTTAGACTCGTTTTTACCTCGCCTTATTTAACAGCTGATTATTCTAATTTTCCACGCTCATTTTATTATATAATAATTGATATTAAAAGTCAAAGTAAATGTTGCGTGTGGTTGCGTGTAAGTCACTTAGTGTTTATTGCGCTTTATATTGGGAATATTATAAGTCTGTTTACTCTGTACGGTATCTTATAAATCTGTAGTCTGTGGTTAAGTCATTCGTTTTCATGAAAAATGAACGGTGAAAACTAAAATTGCAAGCAAATTGGAATTATTTAGCGTTTTGTCTGAAAATAAAAATATCACCATTACATTGTATTGAAAAGAGTAAACATGGCGTCTCTTGATCTTTTAACGCCACATTTAGATAAAATCAAAATACCAACATCTCAGCAATTGGTTTACAAAGATGAATGTGTATATTCGTTCGACAACCCGGTGAGTTGCATTTTGTTTCTAACCATAAAATTTTTCCAATTGAATATGTTCCAACAGGAGGAAAATATTTCCCAGTCAATAATTTTTTGAATTGTTAAATAATCTTGTTTTCCAAAAATACTAAATTCAAGTTTCATTTAAATCATCCGAGAGTCAAGAGCTACGGTAATAATATGCCGACAAAGTATTTATTCAAGTTAATTATGTATAACGAAGATATAAATAAAAAAAATAAACTATAAATACTATAAAAACTATAAATTTTAGCAATGAGTAAAACCAATAAGAGAAAGCTTGATTTAAAAAATAATTTTATTAAAGTACATGAAAACTTCTGTATTGAAATATAACTGTGTTACACTCGCAATTATTTGAGAAAATATAACTATTTTTACATTTTAGCTTATTCTTCTATTATGTATATATATTATTGGCCTGTCTACGGTTTCTATAGAAATGTATGTACTTTGATGTATGGATAAATACCAGATCACATTAACACCAAATTACCAATAGGTAATTCCTATTTCTTAAAATTGCATAAACATGTATATTAATCCAAATGGTAAGTTCCCAATATAGGGACACCATAAAACACAATAATATTATGAAGTATAACAAAAATATAAAAATCTCTTTGAAACTAACCTTTTAATTTTAAATATAGTTGTAAATTATAAAAGACACAGGAAATCAAATACAAAACTATTTTACTAAATATACAAAAATTGAGGATAAATTTAAACAGGAACAACCATATTATCTTTAAAGTGCTTTGTGTTCATAAAATTCTTTACTGTTTGATACACATTTGCGATTACATTAAATAGTGATGTCCTGGTACTATGCATGGAGAAAGAACAAAGTATCAGTGATAAAAATGTGTCAAACATTACCGGAGACCAAAATAATACATTATATAAAACTTCTTTTGTTACGTATGACTTCACTCCAACTTTTTTCACACTCATGGTATGAATTTTAGTCAATATTGCAATTGAAATTGTGATAGGTACAAAAATACTTATAAATGCTAGTATAAACATATATAAGAGAACACTTTTGTTGTCCGTTATACAAGCTTTCATGCAATTATAAGCGAATTTAGGAGTTCTAGCTGTTTTTGACATTTGTGTGTAGGCAAATTCGGTATTATTACTATAGTTGCTTAATATTTTGAACACATTATTTAATACAAAATTGATTTCAACAGTTTTATTATCATTGTAGTCTTGTTCAAAAGTCTCTGTATAATTTATTTGTGAAGGTATGTACTTATGGAGTTCCATACTGGAATTAAATGAACACTTATTCTCTGTTAAATCCAACAGACTAATACAATTGTCACGGTAACTCCTCATTTCGGACATAGACACTTCTTGAACATTCATTGGATATAGAAATAAAGACAAAACAATTGGAATAAACCACTGGAAAAAAATAGTTATATATGAAGAATTTCGTTTCAAAAAGTCCACAACACTGTTAAATTTAAGTTTTCTCTCAGATTGCACATTTGCACTTAAATCTTGAACAATATTTTCATCATCTTTGCTTTTTTCGTCTTTTAACACTTGGTAGTGCATATAGTTGTCTATTACCAGGCTTAGAAAACTGTTCACCAAAGACAAAATCAATGGTCCATAACTGAGGAATAGAGATGAGAAACCGCAAGTCATTGTGTGATCGTGAGGCTTAGTTCGTAGCATTCTCTCTTCAAATTCTTCCATGCTCATATTATTTGGGCCCAATGAATAGACGGCGCGTGATAGAAATGCGACTCCGATGCATATAAGAATAATATTCTCTGACAGCAAGACATGTGAGAATTTATTCTTGGCTCTCAAAACACTTCTTAAATTCAGTAAACCAATCAAAAATCCACTCAAAATTAGGAATATTCCCAGATAGAAGTCAACTGTTTCAAACATGTTGTTTCTTTGTTAGTTTCACTTTAAATGAGCAAACAGTTAGCCCCTATATATTGCAAAGCTTGTGTGACTATGATACCTGTTATCAATATGCAAATTATGGGGGCACTTTTGAATCACTTATTAAACTTTTTAGTGGCATTGTACTGGCTTAATATTGTACATGTACTTTAACATTTCTTCATGAAATAACTAATTTAATTCTGAATAAATTGATATTAAGGTATTTTTTATGTGGGTATCACACAAAACAAAATTTTAAATACCTATTTATAAGCTTAAATACTCCTCATATTTAATTAACATCCAATAACATCCAAACAATATTATTACCCCTATATTCCTGTTTTACACCATTACTTGTAATGGATAATTAAAAAAAAGAGAAAGTTGATTTTCTATTGTGGAAAAGATTTTTATAAAATCAATACTATATATTTATATTTCCATGCATATTAGCTGCTATCCTTCCTGCTATGATTTACCAATAATTTACATGTATCCTTTAATTTCAGGAATCTGAAACGGGTCTGTACGTGTCGCTGACATCATTCCTTGGTTTCGGCCGCAACTACGTCGAGCAGTACTTTCAAAAAACCGGTAATGCTGTGTTCTTGCACATTACCAGGGAGAAGAAACCAGTAAGATATTTTATTTAGTATAATTTTCTGAACATTATTATATTACTAGCCGATTTCAGAATCTTTGGTTGCAACTTGTACAGCAAACTCAAACTCAAAGATATTTGAATTTCACCAGCAAAATGTCTAAAATTACATATTTAATTGTATTTACACATTTGAAATTGTTGTTTAGTTGTACAATATAATTGATGATTGAAAAATGACCCTGAATACATTTTTTCCTATTGTCATATAAATAAATGAATTTATTATAAACTAGTGATCCGCCCCGGCTTCGCCCATGGTACATATTTCGCAATAAAAGGTAGCCTATGTCCTTTCTCGGGTATCAAAATATCTGCATACCAAATTTCATGCAAATTGGTTCAGTAGTTTAGGCGTGATTGAGTAACAGACAGACAGATAGAGTTACTTTCGCATTTATAATATTAGTATGGATTCAATACTTTTTTTAGATCCCAGAACCGGAGCAAACTGGCGATGGACCGGAGAAGAAGATCACGCGTTTGGCGATCGGTGTTGAGGGTGGATTCGATCCCGACTGCGGCAAGCCAAAGTACACTTATACAGACCACTACAATGTGGTCGTGTTGCCAGGCTTCCAGAGCTATCCGTGGCCCAATGATGCGTTGCCTGAAGTGGTAAGTGTGATTATTGAAGAAAAATAGTTCACAATGTTTTGTAACATTAAAAAAAAATTTTTTAATCAGAATACAAATTATAAGTTATCAACATATTATACATATTTAAAGTAAGAAAAACATTATTTTTGCTTTCTTAAAATACAACTAAGTGAAAAGAGATGTGATAAAAATTGTTTTCGCAGATAAAGAAGTCTGTGCAAGGAATATTAGATGCAGAATCGCCATTCAAAATAGCTGAAATGCAAGCATTACATGGCACTTGGGATGGTGAAAAGCGAGAAGTCTCTGTGTAAGAACTACATATATTATTACTCTATGTTATATCAATATTAACAACAAAGAAAAACACTAACAACGAATTTCATCAGAAGTTGATGACCCTATCTGATATCTATACTAATATTATAAAGCTGAAGAGTTTGTTTGTTTGCTTGTTTGAAAGCGCTAATTTTGGGAACTACTGGTCCGATTTGAAAAATTGTTTCAGTGTTAGCTAGCCCATTTATCGAGGAAGGTTGTAACGTAACTTATCATCACGCTACGACCAACAGGAGTGGAGCCACGGGGGTGAAACCGCGCGGAACAGCTGTATCATATATTTGCCATTTTTAGTTAATGATGAATAAGTTATTTAGAAGTCTGGATATATCCAGAACTTGTGAAACCCATTCTTCTTATGTGTTTTAAATAAATACGTAAATATGCGGAAATAGTGATCATTTATTTAACCTTCAGCCACGCAGTGAATTTGCTTCAATTGGACAATGGAATAAAGATACCGCCCTCTGGATGGAAGTGCGAAAAGTGCGATCTCACAAACAACCTCTGGTTGAATCTCACGGATGGATCCATTCTGTGTGGACGTCGATTCTTTGATGGCTCCGGTGGTAATGACCATGCGGTGAGTAATCTTCTTCTTCTTCTTTTTATATATAAAAATGAATCGCAAAATGTGTTGGTAAGCGCATAACTCGAGAACGGCTGAACCGATTTCCATAATTCTTTTTTTATTATATTCCTTGAAGTACGAGGATGGTTCTTATGTAGAGAAAACGTAAATATTATGTACCACGGGCGAAGCCGGGGCGAACCGCTAGTGTAAACTAAAGTAAACATTCACTGTAAAATAATTAGAATAAATCTGTATATAAAAATGGAATCAATGATATTGTGTCAATTTAAAATAAGTTATTTTTATTGATAAGCCACAACTTCTAAGGCAAAAAGAAAATTCTAGGCAAATAATGGCTTTTATGACCCATAAAGTGCAACAATAAATAATTGTGATAAGAATTTATTTAGTAGTAGTTTTTTATTGATCAACCGATACCCAAAAAAATCATTAATCCGTATATATAATATCATTTGGGGCAAAGATACCGCCATTTTTAATCTAGTATTGATTTAAAAAAAACTTAAATTTTGTCAATTATTTCTATAAGGGCCGATTTCTCAATGCTTGGTTAAAACTTATCTGTCCAATAAAGTATTACACGATAATATTAAAATGTCACATAAACTTTCAAATACGGGCAATTAGAATACGTTTTTAAAATGGTAGTTTTATACATTATTCGACGAATAGTTTTAACCAAGGATTGAAAAATCGGCCCTAAGTAAAACAATTTAATTTGTTCTTGCAGGTGGAACATTACCGCCAAACGGGCTACCCTCTAGCGGTAAAGTTGGGCACCATAACAGCGGAGGGCAAAGGCGACGTGTTCTCGTACGCTGAAGACGATATGGTTGAGGATCCGTTTTTGGCAGATCATTTGAAGCACTTTGGCATCAATGTGCAGCAGTTGCAGAAGGTGAGGTGTTTTTTAAATTGGCATAAGTAATTGATTTTTTTACATAAAACATTTGATCCTTTTTAAAGACTGCAAAAAGACAAGACATTATTACAATGCTTTTAACCTAAACATAAGTCAGTCTCGACAAAAAAAAAATTGCGTTTGTTAAATTTTTTTTTCATACTCACAAAGCAACAGAGCTTACTATAACAAGTTTTTGCGTTTACTTTGCATATATATACATGACATTAAATTTTCCACAAAAAACTTCAATCAAAAAAAATAAAATATATTATTATTCACAGACGGAAAAATCAATGGCTGAGTTGGAACTAGAGTTGAACCGTCGTACCGGCGAATGGAATACGCTACAAGAGAGCGGCAGTGAGTTGCGGCCCTTGCACGGCCCGGCTCTCACCGGCCTCAATAACTTGGGCAACTCGTGCTATATCAATAGTGTGCTGCAGGTTTGATACTAAAAAAAAAAATCATTTATTGAACTAGGTTCCTTACATCATAATATAGACTCCCAATATAGCTTTCGCCGTGTTTCAGGAGTCTGTGCCTACACGATACATCTAATTATATTCAAAATTCTTTATTTGGAACATAATAACAAATTGTTCATAAACTTAAATTACGATGACATCCGTAAAAGCATAAGAGCTGTGGCACGGATGCCAACGCCCACCTCCATAGGCGCGGGTCAAACACAAGCGGCGCGGGCGCGGGCGTGCCATAAGCGCACCTCTTGAATCTGTTTTGCACCACGTCCTTCTTATACATTTTGTATGAAAGAATTTTGGACAGGCGTCGAGACGGCACGCCACGGTTGTGCCAAGCTTGCGCCAAGGTTGCGCCGCCCCAAAATTATTTCATACAAAATGCCAATAGCGCACCCGATGCACGCCGGCAGCGCGCCGCGCCGCTTGTATATGTCCCGCGCCTTACATAAAATAAGTTATTACTTTTTATTAACTACGAGCTTTGCCTCGTGGGTTTACCCGCTTTGCTCCGCTCCTGTTAGTCTTAGCGTGATGTTATATAGCCTATAGACTTCCTCAATAAATGGACTATCAAACACTGATATATTTTTTCTAATCAGACTCATGGTTCTGAGACTATAGTGTTCGACCAAACTCTTCAGCATTATAATATTAGTATAGAGAAAACTACTGCCATGTGCATTGTGCATGCTTATGATAATTTAAAACACGGGCAAATGCAATACATAATAAGAGAGTGGCAGTGAGTTGCGGCCCTTGCACGGCCCGGCGCTCACTGGCCTTAATAACTTGGACAACTCGTGCTATATCAATAGTGTGCTGCAGGTATAGATTCCCATAGGAAAACTTTAAAAATATAGTGCTAGGAGAGGTAGTAAATTTTTATTTTATTTTTTCAAAACAAAAAATCTAAGTTACATGAAAACATGGACGTATAAAAAAAGACGGACGGTATAGCGCCTAAACATTGAATGAAGCCTAGTAATGGCGGCGAAACATCCATGTGTGTGTGCCATGTTGCCATGGCAACAGCTGTCCTGTTGACAATGGCGGCTGTATTTTTTTTCTATTAATTTTGCCGTAATAATTTTGTCATTAAAACATAAAAGAAATAACTTGCTTCCCTGTGGAATGTAATCCCTTGTGTTTTGTTATTTAAAATTGTACTGTTGCGACACCATTTAACCACGCAAGACGGCATTTTAAATATTTTTTGTGAAACATTGACGCAGTTAATCAGTCGGTAGTTCACGACGTAATGGCGGCCGACTAGCTTACTATGGTGAGAGTGTGTGCGTGTTTATTGTCTTTACACGATCGCTAGCTTACTATGGTGGCTTCACGTTGTTTGTTCGTAATACGGCGTCCGTCTTTTTTTATACGTCCATGCATGAAAATAAGATAAAATATTTTATAAGTATCTTTAATTTAATTGTGCGGTATTTTTTCCTCTTATATTTGAATATTATATTGATCAATAAGATATTTCATAGTTGTATTGCGCCATCTCTTTTATGTTTCTTTACTTTTTAGGGGACTTAAACCATACTTATTTGTATAGATAAACAAACAAAAATTTGCAGGTAATGTTCCGTATGCCTGATTTTGTGCGTCGTTTCGTCGAAGGTGCTCCAGAAATCTTCGCCACCTTCCCAGAAGATCCTGTCAATGATTTTAATGTGCAAACGTAAGAGCTAATTTGAAATAATTTCACTTATTAGATATATTTTGTATAATTGATTATAGATGTTTTTTATTCCATAACTAAGCAACTAAAAAAATAAAAATAAAAAAGTAAGATTCGTCCTATAAAACCCTTAACCTGCTATAATCAAATGAACTCACAGTCGCCATTAAAATATAAAACTGTATATGAAAAAAAATATTTAAATTAATATCTTATTTCCAGGCAGTAATTTTCAAGGTATATTATACATACTCATTGATAAGCTGCCTAAAATACGCATAGGCAGAGTTTTGCTTCAGACTATTATTATGTATCAGGATTTTGAGTCTTAATAATTGTATATTGTACATCACGTCTTATTGCTTATTTCTATACTCATGTTTCCCACTTGTAAACCTATAATTTATATTTCCAGCGCGAAAGTGGGAGTGGGTCTCATATCGGGTCGTTACTCGTTCCCCGGCGAAGTAGACGGCAGCCAGCAAGGAATCTCCCCGCATATGTACCGGCAGCTCATCGGCAAGGGCCATCCGGAGTTCATGACCAAGCGGCAACAGGATGCGCACGAGTTCTTCCTGCACTTTCTCACTTTGTTGGAGGTTAGTTATGTTTTGTGAGGAATAGGTTGATTGTGATTGTTATATCAATACATTAATAACTCAGGCCCCGGAATCACAGACACAATAGAAAATCTATTGTGTCGTGGACCGATCGAGCCGTTCGGGGCTCAATGGGTTAATAGGTGCAATTGCCTTTTTTCATTGTCTCCCAGAATTTTAAAACATAAGTACATTTTAGAGTACAGCTCTGAAGATCTGCAGATCTATGAATGATACATGATGTTGCGTATTATACAAAATATATAAAAAAATGTGTTTGTAAAAAAATACTCATCACTTCAAAATTTACTTACCAAAAGTGTAAACCTTAAACAATTCATTGAATAAACAGACGGTTTTAATATGTGATTTATTTCACCCGTCGAACCATGTCAAGTCGGTAGTTGTTATATGTTTGGTAACTAGCATGATAATAATTATTTATCGCAATATTTCATTCCAAAGAATTTACCTACCTACTTATAGACTTTAAAAAAGTTAGATAATTTTTTTACATTTTGACTGACTAGTTGGCTTGGTTGGTAGTGACCCTGCCTTCCAAGCCACAGGTTATGGGTTCGATTCCCACCCAGGGCAAATATTTGTGTGATGAACATAGATATTTGCTCTGTGTCTGGGTGTTAATTATCTATATATGTAGATATTTAAAATTATATGTGTATGTCTATCAGCTGTCTGGTTTCCATAACACAAGCGAAAGCTTAGTATGGGATCAGAACGTGCCGTGTGTGAAAATTGTCCTGAATATTTATTTATATACTAGCGGTCCGCCCCGGCTTCGCCCGTGGTACATGTTTACGTTTTCTCTACATAAGAACCATCCTCGTACTTCAAGGAATATAATAAAAAAAGAATTAACGAAATCGGTTCAGCCGTTCTCAAGTTATGCGCTTACCAACACATTTTGGGATTCATTTTTATATTATAAGAAGATTTACGTGACAACGTCTTATAATTCGATATAGCAGGCTGCACGCATGAAAAAACATGACTCGTGCGGCGTTATCTCGCTCTGAGGCGTTCCATGTAAGGCTTGAAGTGCAAGCGAGAGCGCGCAACGAGCGACAGAAGCACAATCGGACGTTGTCACGTTCAACTATCGTCAGTAAACCGACTTTACAGACAACCATTTTTTATTATTTAATCAAGCCTAAACTAACTATTTGTCTAACCACACAGCGCAACAGCCGCCACCGCGTCAATCCGTCCGAATGCATGCGTTTCGCGGTAGAAGAGCGTGTACAGTGCACAGAGTCACGTGGAGTGAGATACACTCGTCGTGCTGAACATCATCTACCATTACCAGTGCCAGTCGCAGCAGCTGATAATGTGCAGCAGCTGAGGGAATACGAGAAACGCCGGGCGAACGCGGAAGCTAGCGGGCAGAGACTGTGAGTGGAGTTTGAACCTTAACTTAACATGACATTAACAACGTGCAGCCGTTAAGCGGCACCGGGCGAGTGGACAAAGACTGTGAGTAGACTTTCAACTCTATATACACGGTCAGAGAGCTCATATTAGTGTGTCATGTAACAACGTGCAACTGTTAAGCGACGCTGGGTAAGTGGCTGGCGACTGTCAGTGGACTTTGCACCCTATATATTTGGTTATAGAGCTTATATTAGCGTGTCAGTATAGTAGAATATCATCTACCGCTGCCAGTGCCAGTCGCAGCGGCTGATAATGTGCAGCAGCTGAGGGAATACGAGAAACGCCGGGCAAACGCGGAAGCTAGCGGGCAGAGACTGTGAGTGGACTTTGGACCTTATTTACACGGCAATTAAGTTCAATTTAGCAAGTTATCTAACAACGTGCAATAGCTAAACGGCGCTGGGTGATTGGCGAGTGACTGTGAATGGACTTTAGATCATATTATTATGTTCACGGCAAATTTATTTATAAATATAAATCCAGTGTACGCAGTACGTACGCGTGGCTTTTGAAATCAACACGCATAATACGATAAAACATCACAAAAAACTATCCGTTTAGTTTAGATCAGTCTTTTATCATTTCAGAGACCCATCGGAAGTGGTGCGTCCACACATCCCATTCCAGGCCTGTCTCGAGAGCTTCATGAAAGAAGAAACTGTTGAGCAGTTCTTTAGCTCGGCCGTCAACAAGAAGGTCACTGCTAAAAAGTATGTATTTACAATATTTGTTCAAATATTTATTCATTCATTCGATATGACTTTAAATATCAGAAATTCAAACACTAGATTAGTAGAATAGCTAATAATTTGCATAAAAACTAAACTAAATATAAATTTGCTATCCATCATTTGGATTTGCTTAAAAATTCTACCTGTAGGTTCGATTGTTGTGAATATTTTGAGCCTATTTAGGTAATGAGACGTAAAAAAAACAAGTTTTCAAACAATAATAAAAAATTATATTTGAATTTGTACCTTTCAGGATTACCCGATTGGCAACATTCCCAGACTATTTGCTGATACAGTTGAAGAAATTCACCATCAAAGAAGATTGGACTCCCGCTAAATTAGATGTCGCTGTTGATATGCCGTGGGAGGTTAGTTGTTACAGATTATATATATTTTTTATCTTTCAAGTAACATAATTAATTATTCAACATTTTAAATTTATAAATATAACTGTTTTGGTTAACATATTTTCATAAATTACTCAAAAAAAGCGTGATGTATTGCTTTTTACTTGTTACTTTTGATTAATTTATGAAAATATGTTTACCAAAACAGTTATATTTATAAATTAAAATGTTGAATTACACAAATTCTGATAGACTGAAACCGAGGAAAAAACAGAATACACTAATTAATACTTATGAATAAAAGAAAATAAAGGTGTTAACTAGCGAATTTATGTTTGAACATTATTTTAGCATTATATTTGAACGAATAAAATAAATAAAAATTGGTTGTCTGTAAAGTCGGTTTACTGACGATAGTTGAACGTGACAACGTCCGATTGTGCTTCTTTGTCGCTCGTTCCGCGCTCTCGCTCGCACTTCAAGCCTTACATGGAACGCCTCAGAGCGAGGTAACGCCGCATGAGTCATGTTTTTTCGTGCGTGCAGCCGGTGCTATCGAATTATAAGAATTATCGAATTATCGTTGTCACGACAAAGAAAATATTCATTAGTTACCGCACTGAAATAATTTTACTAATTTTGCTACTACCCTTATTTTCATCAAAAATTAATAATTTTAGGTAGATCTAAGCTGTTTGCGTGGAAGTGGCCTGCAGGCTGACGAGACGTTGTTGCCAGAAACAGCGAATGAAACACCTGCACCCGTGTTCGACGATAATTTGTTGTCGCAGCTTGTGAGTACATTATTACTAAATACGATTAATTATTAATTATGTATTCTACCGATATGATTATTTTAATTTGCGCGCCTGTATGGATGAATGTTACTGTTTAGAATGATTAAATTGGTCGGGATGAAATTTAAAGCACAAATAGATTGCATCGGAATGAATGAATGAATGAAAACGCTTTATTGTACACCATTACAAACAGGAAAAAGACATACATATACAGAAGAGAGACATGCACAAATGGAATTAATAATTAAATTAAAAATATACGTATATAGTTAGGTAGATTAAAAATTTCTTGAATTATAGGGACTGAACTGTATAGGAGAACTATAGATATTGTCTCACAATAAATGGTTTTTATTGTATACTAGAGGTCCGCCCCGGCTTCGCCCGTGGTACATATTTTTCAATAAAAGGTAGCCTATGTCCTTTCTCGGGTATCAAAATATCTCCATACCAAATTTCATGCAAATTGGTTCAGTAGTTTAGGCGTGATTGAGTAACAGACAGACAGAGTTACTTTCGCATTTAGAATATTAGCATAGATTCTATTATTAGTTTTAATATAAATGATATATTCCAGTTGGACATGGGATTCCCCGTAGAGGCGTGCAAGAAGTCACTCTACTACACGAACAACTCGAGCATGGAGGCGGCGTCCAACTGGCTGATGGAGCACATGACCGACTGGGACTTCGCCAACAAGTTCGAGCCCCCCGGCTCTAGGGCTTCCGGTCAGTTGCCGGTGATAAATAATAAAATAAATAAATATTTCAGGACAACTTTCACACACGGCACGATCTGATCCCATACTAAGCTTTCGCTTGTGTTATGGAAACCAGATGGCTGATAAACATACATATATAATTTTAAATAAATACTTATATAGATAATTAACACCCAGACATAGAGCAAACATCTATGTTCATCACACAAATATTTGCCCCGGGTGGGAATCGAACCCACAACCTCTGGCTTGGAAGGCAGGGCCACTACCAACCAAGCCAACCGGTCAGTCAATAAGTCATAAAGAAACTATACCGAAAATTTGACCTTAGCTTGAACAGTTTTTTGAAGTGAATTGATTGATTTTTTCGTGAAAATATACCCAAAATCAACTTTAAAATGTCATTGCTAATTTAGTTATGTTAACGGTCATTCTTGTTAACTGTTAAAGTAATAAAGATTAGAATACGTGAAAGAATTAAATACGTTAAGGCTTAAGCAATTGACGACTAACCAATTGAATTTAATCGCGCGCCTTTTGCGTTACTTCTGACGTCTGTAATCACTACATAGTTTAAAACAAGTCGCTTTCTCTGTCCCTATGTATGCTTAAATCTTTAAAACTACGCAACGGACTTTGATGCGGTTTTTTTAATAGATAGAGTGATTCAAGAGGAAGGTTTTAGTATATAATTTACTAGCGGTCCGCCCCGGCTTCGCCCGTGGTACATATTTCGCAATAAAAGGTAGCCTATGTTCAGGGGCGTGCACAGAGTTTTTGGACAGGGTAGGCAGAAATATTGTAATGATATTAAGTCATAAAAACTAATATTTCATATTGCAGTACTGATATTTGATTGGAGATAGGTACATAGTATTTCCGCAAAATAATGGAAAACATATCACGAACATAGGTCATATTATCTATAAAATAATTGTCAAAGTAGGTATGATATCCTAACTAGTATTCTATATTATGTAATTAATGATTAACTTTACCTTTGTGTATTACAAATTCCGGTATAGATCCATTTATAGATCGGCCTTTTTCCTATCACTCTCTGTTTGATAAAAGTTTATTCATAAAACAAAAATAAGAATTTTTCGTTAAATTATTATCCTTGCCTTATTATCTTACAAAATACACTATCATTACTATAAATATACATAATCTATTTAGTTACTCTAATTATGTTTCAGACAGCCGGAGGCCCCAAAAAAAACTACGAATTCACTTAGAAATACTTTAATATAAACTTATTACAATACGTCTTGCTCGATGCAAGTCTTAACAATTAATAATTATAAAGCTAATTGAATATAAAACGAAAACTTAAAATTACGTTGCGCCAATGGAATCTGCTACGTCCGCACAATACGTTCCCGTGAGAAACGTCGACGCAGCAATGTCTTGGGGATCCGTTGGCGTAACTCCTCCCCCCGAAGACCAGCAACTATTTGAGCACGGTGTGATAAAATGTTGCTGGAAACTGTGGTCCTGGCGAAGATTCGGTACAATTTTGACTGTCTTGATCTTCCGTCTTTGTATTAGGGTCGTCTTGATTCTTCCAGCACGTAACCTTCTTCTAACTGATTACTTTGTAAGTTGCGAAAAGTAGTAAAGTGCCCAAAAGGAATGTATAAATTGGGATAGTGGTATGGTATATCGTCGATGTATCCTTTTCTAGTTCAATCGGTGCTTGCATCAGTACCTTAGTATGAATCTTATGCAGATCTTCCAAATTTATTGAATTCAACTTTACATGATTTTCAAGGCTGTGGTTGAAGTGTATTTCATTTAAGTCGATATTACTTATTTTCAGTGGTTGTCCTCGAATTCTATCTTGAACGTTATTGACTTTAAATTTATCTGATTCCAGGATACAATTTTCAGGAACGGTTATGAGGAAGCTGCCATTAACAGTCATGAAGTCGTCCTGTTTGCATCTTAGATGTATTTTCGTCTGGTGTGGCATAGATAGGATGTAGTGTCTGTCATCCAGTCCTAGTATCATTTCTTGAGAAAGGATTACTTCCGTCATCCTGCATCCTTGGCCCAAGACTTGACTTTGTATAAAATCCTGTATGCAGTCTGCTGTCGTCTGGATCTGATTGGTTTTTATCTCACAAAGATACCCATTACCGTACTTCGGGCATTCAGCCTCCATGTACAAGAAAGACTGTGTACTTGTGGCAATGAAAGGATAAGGAGGGATGAGAGCCTGCATGTACTTATTAGGAAAAACAGCTAATTTATAAAAAGTAAATGAATCCTTAGACACTATCGGAAATTTAAGAACAATTATAATCTTTTTTCCATTAAAATAATATCCTGGTTTTATTATATCGTAATATTGTCTTAATTCTAACTCTAAAATTCTATCCTTACCATATATAGTATTTAATTTTATTAATATATCCTTTAACACATTTGAACTTAACATAGAATGATGTGTTGAGGACGTACGAATGAAAGCTAATGTATTTTCAATTCTAACCAATTCTTGCAATATATCATCTACATTTTCTGTCATTATGCTAAGGATTTGGGCAAATTTAGCATATTTTATCAAACGGGATATTTTATAGTCTTGTTGCGTCATAAAAAATATTAAAGTAGAATTTATCTTTACCTGATTTTCGACAATTTTAGATATAAGTTCAGAATGACGTTTCATCCATTCTTTGCTTATACTAATATGAGTATTGAATTCATTAACTATTTGATCCTGATTATGTTCTAAATTTTTGATAACACTATCGTATCTTATTGCGTCTGTGTAATCTAAATTACCAGTTATGCCTTTTATTACCGATCCTAGCCCATCAATGAGACCTCTTTTTACACGACTTGGCTCAAGCGATTTAAGCTGTTCTAAAACTTGCACTAATTTAGAAGAAAGGTGCTCAATTTGATTTTCGTACAAACTTAAAGCTTCACTGTCTAGAGTCCTTTTATAGTGTATAATTTGGTCCTGTAATGTCCTTAATTTAATGTCAATGTCATTAAGTTCTATGTATTCTAAAAACGTATGATAATGCGTCAAAAGTCTCGCTTGTCCAAATTTAAACGGCAGTAGTCCTGGTCCATTTCCTAAGTCGTCAAGTTTTATCTCCTGTGTCATTACTACGGGGATCGTGAGAAGCATCAGTATCCTGTAACAATTTGGCGGTCTTAGGCACACGTTTAAGTCTGTGTTTTGCAACGGGGTCCTTCTTACGAGAGGTATATATATGTATAGGCAAATTAGTTAAAACCTTATCTTTAGTATAACGGGGTGCTAATTTCTTACGGGCAGCTAATGGGTTATTGACAAATACTATCTGACCAGGCTCGTACTGGATCTCGGGATCCCGATCCCTATTCCTATTTTCTATTAGATTAGTTCTATTTTGCAAAGAAAAATCGTTAATCGTTTTATATACTTCCTGTACTCTACTCCTGTGTGTTAATATATATTGCTGCATTAAGTGTTTTGTTAGATCAATATCCACAGGGTCTCTAGGGTCCATATGCCCAAGTATGAGGTCATAAGGCCTACATTTCGTAAAACTATGGATGGTACTATTGTATGCTAAAAGTGCGTAAGGTATTAAGTGCGTCACCATAGCCTCTTTATTTTTTAATCTAAGTATTCTAAGGTGTTCTAAAAGCGTGGAATGGAATCTTTCTATATTACCGTTATCATTTGGCGAATTTGGAAGTATTTTATGATGATTAATTTTATGTAAGTTAACAAATTCAGAAAAAATTTGGTTCGTAAATTCCGTGCCATTATCAGTTACAATCGTTAAAGGCAGACCGTGATGCGTTGAAAATGTTAAAAGAGCTTGCACAATACTTATAGCAGTAATATCTCGGAGGTAATAAGCTTGCGCGTACTTAGAAAACACGTCTATAATAGTTAGATATTTTTCGGACTCAACTGTAAAAGTATCTATGTGAACAATTTCGAAAGGCTTTGTAGCTGGTGGAACAACCTTAAATTGCTGTCTAATGGGTTTCCTGTCATATTTTACCTGACCGCATATACTACATTCGTTAATAAATTTAGTAATTTCATCCTTCATTTTAGGCCAAAAATAACGTTTAGAAAGAGCTAAGTAACATTCGTTTATCCCTCGGTGGTTTGTTTTACCATCGTGGTACTTTCTAATCAAATCCTGCTGGTTTAAGTAGTCACTGACGTTTTCTATCTCGGATTTGGCTATCACAAGCTTGTATGACGAACTTTTGAACTTTTCCTGTATAATGGGAACAATATCGAACATACAGTCATATGGTTCTATTAACATCGCGGTTTTAATTTTTGGACTAACAAATTCTTTAATCATATCGACTATATCTTCCTCAAGGTAAGGTTGACGTAGTTGGAGAGAAATACGCGTGTGATTTTCAAAAGGCTTAGTTACTTTAGGCTTACGTTTGATATCGCCTACTACCGTAATGAATAATTGCCTATGAAATTTATTGAATGGTTCATCTGTAATTGGTACCTCGAGTATAGGATTTTCTCTACTAGTATGTGCTGTTTCCGTGGATGAGCCTAGCGATATATGGTCACCTGATGGTGAATAAGCCGTTTCGGTTGAAGACCTCATTGCGTTCTGATTACGTCTAGGTGAGCTAAGATGAACTGTCTCTGTGGATGAGCTATTTGAAATATTATCTACTGATGTGTTAACTAATACGGAACTAATTTCTTCGTTATGAATTTCAACGCGAGATAGCGCGTCTGCGTTTGTGTTAGCTTTTCCCTTTTTATAAATTACCGAAAAATCATATTCACTAAGCTTAAGTTTCCACCGCGTTAGTCTTGCGTTCGGTTCTTTCATACTCATAACCCACTGTAATGGCTTATGATCTGTAACGATTTTGAATTTACGGCCAAATAAATAAGGGCGAAAGTACTTTGTTGCCCAGACTATAGCTAAAAGCTCTTTTTCTATAGTACTATAATTTAATTCACTGTCATTAAGTGTTCTAGATGCGTAACAGATAGGCTTATCAGAACCAATAGGACCTTGCGATAAAATAGCTCCTAAAGCAAAATTTGAAGCGTCCGTTGTTAAAATGAAATCTTTACTAAAATCTGGATACTGTAAAATCGGATCATTCGTTAAGAGAGACTTACATTTCGTAAAACAATTTATGTAATCAGTATCTAAAATTATCTTCTTGCCTTTTTTCAAACACTGCGTTAGAGGTTTTGTGATACGAGCGAAATCGGGTACAAATTTTCTATAATAGCCTAATAAACCGAGAAATTGCTTAATTTGCTTAGGCGTTTTAGGTATAGGATACTTTTCTATTGCTGAAATTTTGTCCGGATTAGGCTTAATTCCGTCCTTAGAAATAACATGGCCTAAATACGATGTCTCTAATTTTAAAAATTCTGACTTGTCCATTTGGATTTTAAAATTTGATTCTCTCAATTTTGCAAAAACCTTTTCCAAATTATTCATGTGCTCTTGCAATGACGTACTAAAAACAATGATATCGTCGAGATAAACTAGGCAAATCGTGTTCTGTAGGTCTTTGAGAACATTATCCATCACTCTTTGAAAAGTTGATGGAGAATTTTTTAAGCCCATGGGCATACGTAAAAATTCGTAGTGCCCATGCTCGACATTGAAGCCTGTCTTGTGGACGTCATCAGGGTGCATTTCCACCTGATAGAATCCACTAGCTAAATCTAAGGTGGTGAAATACTGGCAATTTCCTAGCTTATGGAGGACGTCATTTATATTGGGGATGGGATATTTATCATCTACTGTCTTTTCATTAACCTTTCTGAAGTCTACAACAAGCCGCCACTTAGTTTTACCTGAAGCGTCTGCTTTTTTTGGGACCACCCATATAGGTGAGCTCCATGCAGATGCAGAAGGTCTAATGATACCTTGTTCTAACATATTTTTAATTTGGCTTTTGACTTCCTCTCTATGAATAAATGGATATCTGTAGCTACGAGTGTGAACGGGTACCTCATCCGTTGTCCTAATTTTATGCTTAATCTTATTAGTGAACGTGAGAGGCTCTCCCTCAATGTAAAATACGTCCGCGTACCTAGCACATAATTTCTCTAAATTGATACGTTCTTCCGGATTTAAATGATCGGTTCTAAGTTTGGATAAAACTTTATCTGCACGAGATGTAACTCTATTATTGCTAAAAATTTCTGCATTAAAAATTTCGCAGTTAATTGGTCTATCTAATGAAAAAATTACGTCATGCGGAGATGGGTTGTGCACTTCTAGGAAACCTCTACTTTCTACTACTGAAGTTAGACATTGGGGTATCACGCAGCTGCCTACAGCCTGTTCAGAAATTATGACGTCACCATTTTCGCAATTAATGGGAATTTTAACCAATTTTGATGAACCGGCAGGTATGACGTCTTCATAAAAATTAATGTTACACGAGTTATACATGAGGATAGGGTTTCGAGCATAACGCGTAATTAAAACTCTGTCCTTCAAATCAATTTTTGCGCCCCAAAATTCTAACAAATCTAATCCTATAAGCCCATCAAAGAATTCATGAAATTTATATATAAAAAGTTTTATATTTTCGCTATCCCTAAATTCTGAAAAGCACGGTATAGTTATTGAATAATTATTGCGAGTTGTCGCGTGAACGTTCGTTACCTCAAAGGGATCGTAATCTAATTTTATATGTGCAAAAAATAATTGAACTGCTTCCGGACTTATAAACGACTGATTAGCACCAGTATCTATTAATAATTTTAAAGGTGGATCTGAAATTTGTATGAAAGGAAGCTGCCTTTGCGTTTGAATGTTAAGCTCTATCTTGGCTTTTTTAAAAGGCACCTTTTCGTAAAATTTTCATTATCACCGCTAGAGGGCTCTAACTCAGGCGTCACTACTTGGGATAAGTCGCAGTGCTGTTCTTCAATATAGTTACAGTCAAGGTTAGATGAGTCATAGTCATTATAATCGTTAAAGTATTGTTCAGAGTCATAGTAACAGTTATTGTCATAATTATTAAAATCATTATCAAAGTAGTAACTCTCATGAGGTATTTGGGATTCATGCATATGCATCTCCCTATTCCTAAAATTATGCGCAATTTGAGAAGATGGAATCTCTTTAGTTACATAATGACTAACGCCGCTCATTGGTTTCGGACCTTGATTTTGATTAAAATTTGGTTTTAGCCTAAAAACGTTACTTTGCGGATTATAATTCGGTGGTAAAGCGCGGAACATCTGTTGTGTTCGCGTCGGCTGCCTATTGAAATTATTAAATTGCGGCCGACCTTGAACAGGTTGATGCGTACTAGGTCTAGGCATCGGTGCAAATTGTTCGGAATTTCTTGGAGCATGTGTATTATTGAATGGAAATTGGGGCCCCAAATGCATGGGCCCTAAATTAAATTGCTTTTTATCTAATTTTTGAATACTATTCCTATTTTGCAAGTATGTCGCGTTAAGTTCCTCTTGCACGTATTCGAGGGCCTTTTCCATCGTTTCGGGCCTCATACACCGAATTCGCGACCCTAGGGGTTCTTTCAAACCGCGAACATAAGCCTGAAGGGCTACTTTTTTGTAGAGCGTACGTTTTGCTTCGATTGTACTTTCGATAACTTCGTGAAGTGAAACGTAAGTCATGATTGTACTAAAAAGTTGCTGGCACCTTTCGTAATATTCCTGCGGGGTTGAGGACCCCTGTGAAGCCATAGACAAGTCATTGTACAAAGAGATTTCATCTCTTTGGTCTGAAAAATTATTAATTAAAGCTGACCTTATACCGGCCCAATTTTCGGGAATTCCATTTGAGTTCATAAACCGAGAGGCAGAACCGGTAATTTTATTTAAAATTCCGTTTATTAAACATAAATTTGATAATTTACTACCTGGCCCTGTACTAACATATTGGTTAACTATTAGATCGCAAATTTTTATAAATCTAGTTAAAACATTCGGATTCCCGTCGAATTCGGGAACCGGGCGTAGGGCCTTAAATATAACGTCAGGGTCATGTACAGCCATCTCTTCAAAAATACTTTCTAAGCTACCTAAATTCCTACGATTATTATCTAGATACGACCTACGAGATAACCTACTCGATGCAGGCTCCCGGGAAAATAATTCTCTCGGATGGAAAATTTTGGAAATATAAAAAATATCAAAAAGGATTAAAACTAAAAGGATAAGTAACACAGATCTATTCTATGTACTTACATGAACATAATTCGGCTTCTTTCGGGATCAATGTTCGGATGTCGCCTCCAGGCCGCAGAAACCGTAGATTCTGGATCCTCGTAGCAATAGCGAAGGTCACTATCTATGCCACTTATTTTTGAGGATCCTACCGACTGCGCCAATTATGTTTCAGACAGCCGGAGGCCCCAAAAAAAACTACGAATTCACTTAGAAATACTTTAATATAAACTTATTACAATACGTCTTGCTCGATGCAAGTCTTAACAATTAATAATTATAAAGCTAATTGAATATAAAACGAAAACTTAAAATTACGTTGCGCCAATGGAATCTGCTACGTCCGCACAATACGTTCCCGTGAGAAACGTCGACGCAGCAATGTCTTGGGGATCCGTTGGCGTAACTCTCTCAAAAAACTTCACTTGCAAATTGTCGTAGTAAACATTATTAATTTTCTCAAAAAACAAATTTAACCTCAAAGTAAACGTTTGTTATTTCCAAAACAAAACAAACGAATAATGATACTATTAGCAGATGGTCTTTACCGCTACAAAATTGTATACATTATCACACTTCTTAAATTGGTCGCATATTCAACTTCAGTTTCGACTTTCGATGTAGTTCCGAATTCGGTTCGTACCTAATTCGTATATCTTCGTAAAAAGACACTGCCTACCTTGTGTGTTTGTGTGCGTGGTTTTATTACATCAGTGTGCCGTGTTTATAGGCACGCACACATATAAAATATGCGTAGACACGCAGAGCACACATATAAAAACTTAGACACGGATAGTTTGTGTCTTTGCCGTCCCGTGACGTACTGGGTCCTGTGGCGGCGCTAGTGCAGCGCATGAATAGTGACTTGAGCCGAGCCGGTGTTATAGAAATTAGATAATAATGCTACCAAAATACCGATAGATGGATCTAAAATATATTTGAAATATATTTTTATTTCATAACTACATGATGGCGCAATTAATAAAATTTAATGACGCTGTGAATTTCATTTATGCATATTAAATATTGATCAGAGTTTGGTAAATGGTAGGGTAGGCAGTGTCTTTATGTCTTTATGGAATGCACGCCACTGCCTATTAGACTACAGGCCCGTGTTGAAAAAATTATGGGTCATTTGACCCACC
>CAJQZN010044272.1:0-58542 GCA_907164685.1 Colias eurytheme | reverse complement strand
ATCTTAAGTTTATGTTCTCACCTACCTTTAGCCGTGACATATATTTAACGAAACAATTTTATTATTGTTTAATAAATTTTAAAGTAAAAGTAATGTAAAACATTAAAAAGAAAATTAATACAGATATCAATGTGAGGTGCTTCTTTTGTTTTTTAAAATGCAGTATTATGTTTTTATGCATTCAAATTAAAACTTCTTATTGGACTCCTTATGATGGTGAAGTCGTAATTCTTACTGGAATCTTTATTATGGAGTAAACCATGTCACACGTGACACAATTAATTCCTTGTCACTGCTCAAAAAAATTCCTTAATAGTTTATTTGATTTGGATCAGATGAAACGTAATAAGTTCATTCAACTCGTCAAAGTATTAATATTATATGTTATCTATCAAATAAATTATAAAGAACTTTCCTCCATTCATATTTATACTACGCAGTAATTGATAGTAACAATTTCAAGTAGGTTGTAGATTTATAGCCATATATTTAATTACAAGTCAACCATTTAAACGTTATATAAACAAACCAGTTACTAAGCAATATCCTCGTTGAAAAGCAATTATAATTCTCATATTGTAACTTATTTACCGTATATTATTAAACTGATGGTGTTTATGAGATTGGTCACGTAATCTACTACTCACTATTCATCTGGGTATCTGGCAGAATTATCAGCGTTGTGGAGCTTGCTCCCACAACATTATGCTGAGCCAGGGCCTAATTGCAGCCAGTGCGCAACACACATAATACATTTGTGTACTTATAACTACTGTAATTTGTAAATTCCTTATTATTTTGTGTTATTTTATGTTTGTTTTCCCTTTTTTTTTTGTATTGTGTATCATTATGTGTGTTTTGTTGGTTGCAATAAATCTTTTGTATTATGTTTCTCTTCTCCATAATACTCGGGTACCACCAGAAGGACGGTACCCGGATCTTTGGAAGGCTTACGTTTGGACACGGATCCAACACGCAGAGGCCCTTTCGAGACTTTTAATGTGTTGTGGGACACCAGCCGCAGCCTGCCCATGACTGCACTATTGAGATACAGCCCTAGGCAGTCCGCGGCCGATGTAGGACTATTGCAGGGTATGGAAATTTAATAATTGGGCTATGGATTGGGATGCTAAATGGAATGGTACTGGGGACTATGGGAAACTATGGCACCTGCCTTTCTACTTTAAGAAAGTAAAAATATGTTGGCAGGTGGTGACTCGCCCTCTCACTGTATGGGCCCCCGAAATAAGTCGCTGCAATAGTGCGACAAGGGGGCAACATATTGTGAGCAGCTAAGGGTGGAGAGGCGTCCCTGGACTTTAAACTACGATCACGCGCTCCCTGAGGGTCCAGCATCACGTGCCCACTCGCCACTTACGCTTCGCATCCACCCTTCGAGCTAAAAGCTCTCGCGACTCCACTCTGGCCGGCCGGTTAAGGCAAGCCAGAGGTGGGGGTCCTGTCCTCGTCAGGCTTCACTCCGACCGGCCGCTGGAGGCGAGCCGGAGATGAAGACAGGGGCCTCCCCCGGGAGCACTCGGTTCCCGCGGGGTCGCTACTCCCCGACACCCCGCCACAAGGTGTCCTGCGGGTTGACTGATTGCACGGGTGGAATATCTATTGTCACGTAGACAATAGATATTCCAACCGTGGGCGATGGGGTCGTCACATCCCTACGCCCTTATTATTATTATTATTAATCAATTCACATTTTTATGGTAGGACAATTTATTACTATTTCCTATATAACGTCTTTAAATGGAGAATTTTCATTCATTATTAAGGCTAGTTTAACATTCTTACCAGCTGACTACTGGTATGTACGAAAAATAAGGTACTTATGTAATGTGCTCTTATCGTTTTGAACCAAAAATATAAATAAAATAAATTATAAATTATGACAGAGTGCGAAACCTTTCAAATAGTGTTCTGTACCGATAATAAAATAGTTTGCAAACTAAACAAAGTATTTTTAAAATAATTGTTTTAAAACGTATGTTGTTAGATATTTTTTTCCAAGCGACCCAAACCTCCGTCTTTCTGTCAGTAAAATAACACTACAAGAAATGCGTAAACCCTTTATATTATATAAGCAATAATTATATAAATTTAATTATCACACATATTTGGTAAGGGAATGCAACCCACGATACTTCGCACAGCTGACAGGGTCACTACCCACTGCGATAGTGCGTAAAGCTAAAAGCAATAAGTAATGAATCCCACTACAAATCGAACAGTTTGTAATAATTCAAAGATTTTACGATATGCATATTATTATTATGTTTATAGGAACATCATGCAATTTGAAACAATAATTTGCTAGACGTTAGAATACAATCTCTTCAATCAAACTCAAACATTTATTTATTCAATTAATAGCACTTTTGAATCGTCTTTAACATTTACCACCAATTGAATATGATTTAGCAGCTAATAAAATAATAATATGTAGAATGCTTTTTAATTCAACACTTGAAAGTACGAGCAGTTCAACTTAAAAATACCAATACATCATAACAAAAATGTTGCATTCCAAATAAATATTTATTATCATTCAGCTATAGGGCATGCAGAACCGGATCCGGTTCCAAGTTTTTGAAACCCGGTTCCAAATCGAGCTCAGAACCGGGTAGAACCGGGTTACCCGGTTCTTTTATAATACTTCGGAAAAAATACGAAATTAAACAAAAGTAACTGTAAAAGTACCTGATAGGCCTTTATTTTACGCGGCTTGTGTCTTATTTTATTAAATTAATAAAGAAACAAAATTTCAATACTTCTCTTTTTTTATCAGTCTTATAAAAGTACCTTGGCCCTTAGTCAAACGTCAGTATCGCCGAGGAATAGAAATTGCTAACGCTAATAATTATTGACATAAGCTCATGATACTTTGGTAATGGTTCGGTCACACTACCACCGACGATGACGACCACGACCAAAATTCAAATCTTGCCAAAATTTATTCAAAATAAAATATTTAAATCTGCCGTCATTACGGTACTCGGAAAAAAATTAATTCGAGGTCAATTAATAAAAAAATAGATTTTTTTTTATTTTCGCCGAGACGGTAAGTTTATCATACAATCACCTGGAACCAAAATTGTAAATCATAAAATTATCTATAAAAAAGGTTAAATACATTTTTTTCTAGGAGCTCTACCGTTTCTACGAAAAACCTATTTTTTTATCCATTGATCTCGAAAAATTTTTTTTAATTGTGTTTTGCACAATTTATTTAATTTAGACTGGATGAAAATTTTGTTCGTGGTCGTGGTCGTCGTTGGTAGTGTGACCGAATCCTTAGGCAAAACATACGCTTATGTCAATTTGTATCGATAGCGTATTCTATTCCTTAGCGTTTTGACGGTTGTCTCGGCGCTCTTGTTATCATAATATCACATAAAAACATGAAAAGTACCCAGCTGTAGGTTTTGAGTCCCATGCGAATGTCGAAATTTTCGAAAATTTTCAGCATTTACGGCTGTATCTTTTGATGCGTTGGCTTGTGAGTTCGACTTTTTCACATAAAAGGGACCGAAGACTTGAGTATTCCATATAAATTTCAGCTTGATACCAAAAACAGAAACATGACTGGATCATTAAATATGAATCAGTAAAATTAACAGCTTTTCAAATTCACGAGAAATCTAATAAAAATATATCTGTAGCCTAATTTTTGTCATTTTCGAAGCCTAATTTTTTTTTGGTAATACAACCGTAGGAAACTTATAGCATCTAAGGTTAGACAACCAATCGGAGCCACGTTTGAGGCGTGGCACGAAAATTCGCGATGCACGTGAGTCTGACGTTGCCAGATACAATAAATTTGTTAAAATAATGCAGCAAAATATAAATAATACTTTATATTTTAATATTTTGGTCGGAACCGGGAGAACCGGGTTTCATACTATTCAGACCCGGTTCTCAAGATCATCAAAAAACCCGGGTTTACCCGGGTTTTTCGGAACCGGGTAAACCCGGGTGCATGCCCTAACCTCAACGCTTCGCTTATGAGGCGTGCAATAGTATGTAACGCGCTCTTATCTTTTTGATTATGTACCGGGAGAGTGCGAAACTTTCAAATAGTGTTCTGTTTCTATAATAAAATAGTTTCAAAAATAACAAACTATTATTTAATCCAGTCTGTAGGTATTTATGCTCTACAAAAGGTGGCGTAGAAAATGTTTTGAAACGATATTGTTTAGGTATGAAAGGTTAATCAAAATCCAAGTTTTCGACCTTGACGGACCCAGGCGCTAGCCGCCATCTTGAATTAAAGGTGCTAAAATAAGGTATATTTTAAATTACTTCTCAATTGTTTACTAAATCACAAAAGTGTCTATGAGGGGTTCAAAGAAGACAAAATTACCTACATTTTTTTCATACATGATTATTCTGTAAGTCTTAAAGGTAAAAAGTTACAAGCGACGGAAATAATAATATTTACAGAAATCATATAATTTTAATTTTGTTTAAAAATTGTACAGCTATTATCATTTTTTAATTCTCTTTGATGGCCCGGGCTGGTTAATGGTGGCTTCTTCATTATCGTCGCTGAAATTTTCTGTTTCATTGTCTGTATTTTTAGTTTCCAACCATGAAATTTCGTCATCATGACCAGAAGAAATCGAAGACGCTGGAGCACGCTTTCTAGTAACTTTTTACGGAGGGGACATGGATAAGGAATCCTTAGAAGATATCCGATATGAACGATTCATAAAGTTATCAATAAAAAGTAAATTTAATCGACGAAATTTCATGGTTGGAAACTAAAAATACAGACAATGAAACAGAAAATTTCAGCGACGATAATGAAGAAGCCACCATTAACCAGCCCGGGCTATCAAAAAGAATAAAAAAAGATTGCTGCACAATTTTTAACCAAAATTAAAATTATATGATTTCTGTAAATATTATTATTTCCGTCCCTTGTAACTTTTTACCTTTAAGACTTACAGAATAACCATGTATGAAAAAAATGTAGGTAATTTTGTCTTCTTTGAACCCCTCATTGACACTTTTGTGATTTAGTAAACAATTGAGAAGTTATTTAAAATATACCTAATTTTAGCACCTTTAATTCAAGATGGCGGCTAGCGCCTGGGTCCGTCAAGGTCGAAAACTTGGATTTTTATTAACCTTTCATACCTAAACAATATTGTTTCAAAACATTTTCTACGCCACCTTTTGTAGAGCAGAGGCTTTTACATTTCCCCACAGACTGGACTAATTTAACAACGCGCGAAGATTTTGAACGTATCTTCTTAAATATATTTCTATTTCCAAGCGAACCAAACCTCCTTCTTTCTGTCAGTAAAGTGAAGTAAAGTTATCCTACTAGAAATGCGTAAACCTAGATATTATATAAGCAATAATTATATAAACTTGATTATCACACATATTTGGTAAGGGAATGCAACCCACGATACTTCGCACAGCTGACAGGGTCACTACCCACTGCGATAGTGCGTAAAGCTAAAAGCAATAAGTAATGAATCCCACTACAAATCGAACATTTTGTAATAATTCAAAGATTTTACGATATGCATATTATTATTATGTTTATAGGAACATCATGCAATTTGAAACAATAATTTGCTAGACGTTAGAATACAATCTCTTCAATCAAACTCAAACATTTATTTATTCAATTAAAAACACTTTTGAATCGTCTTTAACATTTACCACCAATTGAATATGATTTAGCAGCTAATAAAATAATAATATGTAGAATGATTTTTAATTCAACACTTGAAAGTACAGTTCAACTTAAAAATACCAATATATCGTAACAAAAATGTGGCATTCCAAATAAATATTTATTATCATTCAGCTGGCATTCATTAATAGATTTCAACAATTTTAAACAACAACCTTATTTAATGTGGGGATATTATCTTAATCAAAACCCATCTCAACCAAACTACTCAACTTATAACAAGAAGTACACATATACACCAAAGGGATATCCATAATCCAGTAGGTATTAGCACAAAATAATTGTCCAACACAAAAAGCTTGGACCGCACGAAGGACGCGGGGCATTAGCCATAATTACCGGCCCATTTCTCCGCTTGATAACGCTCGCATCCGTTATCAAGAAAAACCAGCACAGATTATATACAACACATAATCGATGTAGCTCTATGGCATTTGTCTGTGGCTGAAGAAAATCATTCCGAAATAAAGATACTCCAAAGCACACACTTACAGAATGCTAATTAATGCTTTCAACAACAGCCTATCGATAATAAGATGTTCATCAAAATAATAATCTTTATTAAAAAAAAATTGCATGTTGTTTTAATTCAATTGTACATTTATGTTCATTCTTAGAAGCTAATTGTAAACTGAAAACTTTGAAAACAGAGTAAAAGGAAGTAGGTACGTATACGATTTACATCGAAACGTATGACGAACTTATGTACTATTCTTAATTACAACAATATTGACTTCTGATTATAAACAGGAAGTTATATTGACAAATTACTGATTACTGTGAATTAATTCCTTCTAAGATTTCATTGGGCACCATGAAGCACGTGTACTTACTTACACGTGCCGGGTTGCCAGCCACATTAGTAGGTACAATGAATTATTATAAGTAAACATTTTAAAAATACATACAGACGAACATAGAACCTCCTCCGTTTCGTGGAAATCGGTTAAAATAATTATTTTATTCAAATACAGGTTGTAAGTAAGAATAAATGAAACAATTTTGAAGGCAAAGTTAATATCTATTTTAGTTTGCAGACACGACTAGGGTCCTGAAGCAAAAGAAGTGTGAATGAAAGATATATACTCAAAAGCATCGATTTATAAACTCCAAGATATCTTTAAAAAGATATCTATAAAACATAGGAAATCAGGGCAATCATTAATGTTTATAGAAATCAAAAAATAAAGGTTAACAGCGCTCCAAAATAAACAACTTAATAAGCTCTCTTCCTTCCCCGATACATATAATAATAGGTTGTAATAATATAACAATAACAACAGGTTATAATAAATTTTACGAACGGTAGCAGTTCCGGTGTGAATCTTACATTTAAACTGTGTTTTTCAGCGGAAGTGCGCGCCTTGGGCTGTTATTATTGAACCATGGGTCTAATCTCAAATTTATATTCAGAGTTCCCTACGTAAATATACATTAGAACCTTTATTAAGGGACGATGAAGTTTAAAAAAACATTTTAGCTGATTTTGTACACAAATTACAAAATGTTTTAATATATTTACGCTTTAAACAAAGGGAGGATAATGTGTTGGCACGTAATCGTTTTAATTTGTATAGATATAAGCTAGATAGGGATAATTTATGACTCTAGTTGCAATAATCATAACATAAGAAGGTACATCAGTGAACAATAAATATATGTACATAATTCAAAATTCTTTATTTGGAACAATAAAAACACAGATACAAAAACTTTATGAACGATGGCACCTATATTAAAAGCTTAAAAAAGCTGTGGCACAGGTGGAAACGCCCGCCTCCATACATTAGAAGTTCCAGTGACTAACATTTTTACATTAATAATTCCAAAAGAAAAACACAAGAAAACAATAAAAGTAAGACGATTACACAAATTTAAAAAGACATAAATGTGCAGGTATGTATGTATATGTATGTGTGAGAGTGTGAGATAATAATAATATATAAATAATATTTGATATATAAATTTAAAGTTAGAAGGGTTAGCGAAGGAAGCAATTAAATAATTTTAAATTATACGGAACCTACGCTGTACGCGTTGACTGTCGCTATTAGGGGAAAATTACAAATGGATGCAGATTACCAACAGTTTCTAATTGCGACGGAAACAGATAATTTATCCATAAGCTTTTACAGCTAAATACAAGACATTATAATTTATAATATTATCATTATCCACTCAAGTGCTGAACGACCGGGAGCCGGTCGATCCACATTCAGGGGCTTGTGCGTTGCGACCGGCTCCCGGTCGATCAACAGTCGTGGGTTTTGCGTTCGCTTTATAAAACGGTCTAATAACCTTCCTCTTTCTAACTTATATGACATGTTAAGGAAAGAACAGGCTAGCTATAAATCAAGATAACAACATAACCACATGATTTAAGTGGCCCACTTTTCATGACACATTGAGTAGGTAGTTTTTTGTACAAAAAAATAAACAAGGAATGTGTAAAAAAAATGTATGGGAGGGTATGATGTTTTTATTTTCTCGTAAGAAGAGTGTAACAAAGGATCAATAAATATTAAAATCTCACTGAACAGCTGTTTTAATTTTTTATTAGCAGACAAAATGTAACAAAAATTACAAGGGTACATTTGCTTTGACTTACAAGTTGTTTTTATTTATTTAAATGTTACCATGTTTTGACAAGGCATAGACTATTTTATTATCTATGAATATACATATATACTTGCAAATGTGCTAGATAAAGGAATCTGAGATAATCGACTTAAAAAAATATTGGACCGCCAAAAACCCCAACTGCGGCGGCACCGGGAGCCGGTTCCGCACAAGACCCGATTTTTGCAAAATGGCTCCCGCACTTGAGTGGTTAACATGTAAATACAATATTTATTATTTAGTTATTCACGGAAGTTGTTGAAACACATACATATTAGATTTTTACTTTAATATGTCTAAGATCATTTATGTAACGTGACACTATGATTAATAGCAATAATGTATTGATGATTCGAAATATTTAGAGAGAAACGGACAGACAAGCAGATATTATCAAAGCTTTCTCACAAGTAAATCGATTTCGTATGCTTTCCTCTTGAAAACTTACCATGTGCTCATGTTAATGACTCATACATAATACGCTGAATTTCGACCATGGCGGTCAATTTTTACGAGAAACTAGCCAACTGTGAAAGAACATGTCAGATGCGACAGAAGGACCAATCTTGATTTCAAAAATTGCAGATTTTATTCAAATTTAGATTCTCTTGCCAATATTGGGACCTCGTGATCTGAGTAGAAACATACCTACCACAGGAACTACGAGAACTACATTAATTATTTAGCTGACTTACTAGATCTCGACATAAACATATAGGTATGTAAAATTATTTTCCAAAATTATACTTGAAAATTACTTATTGAAAAAAAGGATGAGGGACATCTTACGTTTTAATAAATTAAATTTAAGTAGCCTTTTCAAAATATTATTGTAGTGATGACAAATCCAATAAATCTAAATATAGGATAGCATCTAGTCACAGGTCTGACGCAAATAAAAAATTCTTATGATAATCTTAGACGGCGGGAAGGCGCCATCATATAATATTATTGCAAGTTACATAAAGTTGTAAGCAATTATAAACTAGGAAATGTTGGAAAAGGGAATTACAGATATGACACGCATAAAATAACTATATTTATTTTAAGTTAAAACATTATTTAATACCATAGGTACAGGATTTTAATAATGAACTGGCCTATATCTGGCTACCTTCTGCTATACGGGAACGAACTAAGAAAATCATTCAACATTCTTCCGCAAGCTCCATTCAAGACTATTCTCTAGCCATTGTTTAGTGTGATTTAGTAATGTCGTGAGCACAAATAAGTCGTGTTCGTGAGAGTAAAAAGTGTACAGCATCCGGTGTTCTCGCACTGCTAAGAACTTATATCCTGTGTCATTCGACACGCCCTGTACGTGGGAGTAGACCCGAAACTTCACTTGCAATCTGTTAATTGGTTTTGTTTTACTTTTAACCTTTCGTTTACGCTGTCGGCCTCTCGTGCGGTTGCGACGTCCGCCATTTTTTCGAACGCGTTTCAAGTGTGTAAGGTTTGGAGATAAGACGGATTTTATGTTGGTTAGAATGTTGTTAGGTACTTTAAAATATTGCTATATAGTCAGGATTTTTTTGTACCAATTGAGTTATGATATAAATAATCTTAGAATTATATACGGAACGACAATATGCCTTTAAATTAATAGCGGTAATTGTTAATCAGTTACAGCAGGGTAGCAAAACATCACATACCAGTTACACAATATATTACATAGTAAAGTATATTAAAATGTGCAACAATTTCCTTACACGTGTCCCATGCATTACAAATCAATTTCCTTTCATCGTTACACGCATTCATTACCCATAATACGAATATTTCAATGTCAATCAAGATACACATGTCTTCGTTAAAAATAAGTAAATTGCTGTGACCTTATGAACTAGAGTCGTAGGCGTTGTGGCGACTCGATTGCAATAAATAAATATATATACTGTATTATGCACGGTACCAACGTCATCATGGAAAGTACGGGGCCTGTGGAGTACAGGGCAAGATACCTGGGGTCTCCCGGGTCCCCTGAAGCTTTGGGCAGCCCTCATAAGCTGCTCTGCTTCATGAGAAACTGAACAGTCTTAGGTAACTGGTTTCCCCACCTCTTTTTCTCTCTCCCTTTACAAGCGCTTATGCGCTTGTCATCAAGACTCAAGACATAGCCCTAACTAGCTGATCCGACCTTCACGCAAACTTTTAAACGCGTGACGTTTAAATATTCGTTATGTTTTCTTAATTTTTATGCCTGACGCCAATTTCTTGAGTTTTTCTTTCATAAGATCATTCTCCTAACAAAACGAACAGATCAAAAAAAATTTCTCGAAATCGAACCGTCCACGCGTAATGCCATGACCAAGGGAAATAGGGATTCATTTTTATAAATAGAAAGGTTTTATATTAGATATGTATTGCAGCGGTTAGCAGTGTCATTACGTGTCATTGTGTATCTATATTCGTTCGAATGGCGCCCTGCGACATTACAGGCTCCGCTCGTTGGGGCGGAGGCCTCCCGTGGGCAGGAGTGTTGCACGTGTATATGACCACGTATGCTATACAATTTGACAATATTTGTTTTAATTTTTTAAAGGATGAATATAGTTTCTTATTGCATAGTAGGTTACAAAAAGTAAACTACATACTTTATAATCTGACAATAATTGTACTCTACAGAGGTGAAATATAACGATATAGATATATATAAGTACTTGGAAATATATCATAAATCTAAAACCGAAATATACATTACATAAATTTTTTGAAGTCATAAAGACAGATTTATAGAGCATCATAGCACGTAGGAACTGAACGAATGAAAAATGAGAAGTGATTTGTGTTTCATTTTCATTTTCAACTTTCAAGTTTATATACCTACCTACAGTTAGTAATTCTTTATACGATATGTAACAAGTTTATCTATACAAATATTATAAAGAGGAAAGGTTTGATTTTTTGTTTGTTTGTTTGTTTGTATGAATTGAATAGGCTCCGAAACTACTTGGCAGATTTGAAAAATTCTTTCACTGTTGGAAAGCTACATCATTTCTGAGTGACATAGGCTAGGTTTTATCCCGGAAATCCCACGGGAACGGGAACTATGCGGGTTTTTTTTTTGAAAACGCGGGCGAAGCCGCAGGCGGAAAGCTAGTTTAAATATAAAATACGTATATAAAACTCTACTAAATTATTATTATTAATTTTCTTAAAGAAACGATTCAGCTTAATAGAGTTTCTATTAGAAAATAAAACAAACTAGGTTTTTCAAATCACTAAACAAAATTTTCTCAAGTCCACATACTACGTAGTAAATGTGAAATGTCGATCGTGGGAATTTATATGAATAGCACAAAATTGCTCTTCACTAACCCTTACACGTGGTTTCGTATTTTACGTTCAAGTGCCTACTCGATGAAGAAATTTGATAAGCGAATAATGTACATTTATTCTCGAATTAATTCGATATTTTATTAAATATGATTTTAATGAAATTGTTGACTCGGCGACATTGTAAACATCCGGTAGTATAAATTTATTAATATAGATATTAAAATAGGCTGGCTAGTTAAATTGAATATCACTTTTATTTAACAAAACTATAAAACCTTTCATACACTAATATACTTATAGAGGTACGTTTAAATATATGAATGAATGATTTTTAGGTAAAGGTATTTGTGAAACTTGCTTCTTTCCAATAGCTATTTATAGATTTCATATTTATTGAAAGTTAATCAATTATAAATACTTGCGTGTTTTCAAATTTAACTACTTCTTAACTATACCTATATAAAATATACTGAATTGAATTTTAATATACTTCGTGTTTATATTTATTAAACTATCACAAAAATATTACATTAAAAGACCATAAAAGTCACGCAAATGATGTCTATATATAAATCATTTTACGGTTAGAGCTTAACTTAAGGGCTGGTCGTGTTTATTACCTATTTAATACGCAATTTAAATTCTGGTTTGTATAATATTTTTATATTTTACAAATAGAGGGCAACACGAGAAAGGCAAATTTGTAATAAATTACTTACACCTACCTAATTAATATCGCTGGCAATAAAACATTGTTTTTATTATTTTTACACTAATGGAAACATATTTCTTTTTTTGTGATTAAATTACATAAAGTACTTTTTTATCGCATTTGGACCTTTAAAATGTTCAAATAATTAATGTATATGGGTCATTGTCAAATTTTGCGCAGGTAAACTTGTCCCTCAAAAGTTTTTTACTTCTATACCATTAAAAAGTAAACTGTCACTCAAAACTTACAGCAAATACAAACTTAATCGCATTACTAATAATATATTAATAAAATAAAGGCCTATTTTTCATTTTTTATTTTATTTTTTAAAGTAACATTGTGGTTTTTTCTGGTAACAGAAGGGTTTTCCATACAAATTTGAGCTGTCCCAAGTAGCACTTCGTTACAGAAAATATAAAATAACTACAATTTCCAATATACCAACCCACATCAATTAAAATATTACTATAAACAGAATATTGTAAATATTTCTAAGAGTAGATTTTAAAACCGATCAGTGCTAAAATTAATTTTATAAAAATTTTTTTAACTTTGTCCCACGTAGTGTTTAGAATCGTGTGCTCTACTATGTTACTAAATAAATAATTACTCAAAATAGAGGTGGCGCTGTTTTCGACTTTCTATTAGCTTGAGCAAGGTTTCTGCAGCCATTGTGGTCGTTCGTTAGGTCGGGGGGGAGGGGTACATTGAATTTCAGTCGACCGCATGGCGTTGAATGTGCCGCGTGTTTTTATTCCGCATCAACATTGTTACCTCCCTATTGACGTAAGTAAAACCGTTTTTTCTATTATTTTACGTTCAATTTGTTTTTTAAAGGGTAATTATGCTCAATTTGAAATAAAAAAATAACTAAATGCATTATTCTATGATTTATGTCTTTTAGAATGTAAAATTTACAACTCTGTTATCGTCATTCTGTTACTTAGCTCATGGTAACAGAGTTGAGTAAGCATGTATTCTTTAACTTTTGTTTGAAATTTTATATTTGTTATATTTTTTTTTCTTAATAATCGGTTTCCTAAAGTAATTTTGAGTTGTTATATGTAAATAAATCATATATAATTAAATGTAACCTTGAAGATATTGTTACAGGATATTCTGCCGTTATTAACGCCCTTAAAATGCTTCTCACGCTAGCTGAGCAGCAAGCAAGTTAAGAGAAACATATCGCAGTTATTTACAGATTATATAAAATTTAAGTAACAGTTACAAACAGTAAACAAGAAATACGACACGTATTAAAAACAATGCAACAGAGAAAAACGAAAAAAGTCTAAAAATAAGGACGGCAATCCAGTAAAACCAGTAAATGCTATTAAAAAACGCCATGAAAAAGTTAAGAATCGGAAGGAAAAGTATGCTATTGATAAAATATTTGACAAGAAGGCCGTTAAATTCTCTAGACAGGAAATACAAATTATACAAGAGTGTCTTGCTGTGGATCAAAGTTTCATATGAAAAAAATCAGCCCACATGTAAGAAAAATGTTTTAAAAACCAAAACAAATATTTTCGAACGTGACAACATATCAAGAGTATGCAATTTATTCACTTATAGTACAAAAAGAACAACTAAGTTACTGTGTTACAACTCTGTTACTTTCGTGTCCCGAAGATTAAAGAACATATTTACGAAATTTAGGAAAAGCTATTCAATATAATACTGCTATATTACAATAGGTTAATTTGCCAGTTAATGAAGCAGTTATATGTTGTAATTAGCTGTTAATTTATAGATATTTCATGGAGTTGTGTAGAATTTAGGGTTTGTTATTATTCATAAAGTAACAGAGTTGACTAAAACTTTAAATGAATTACTGTAAAACTTAAAAAAAGCTTTTACTTCTAATGGTGATTATAAGATATAAGACTGTAATTAATATAAAAGCCAAAATATGTGCGACTGGCTTATTTAATTTTATGATAAAAGGTAAAGTATAATGATAACAGAGTTGTATTTTTTCACCACCCTGACGCACTAAATCTGAAATAAATCTTAAATTATTAGCTAAACATCGCGGCCAACTTAAATTAACCCTACTTCAGTTGTTTTAACAGGCACAGGCATAAAGAAAAGTTCAATTTTAAAATATTTTCTTTTTCACATTTTTGAAATCTGCAGTTACGTTTACCTGCGCAAAATTTGACAATGACCCATATTTCAAACTCAAGGTCAAGGAGGTTATGGTTAAAAATACCACACTATCAGATAGCAAAAGTTTTGTCGGCTTTAACATAGCGTGTGTCGAGCTATTAGAATACGAGCTAAAGTTATAACGATCTTTTTATCGTCCAAACTCTGCTTAATGAGTTTAACTTTGTTAATGCTTCTACAAAAGCTCTCTGCAATTTTGACACAAAATAGTGAAGTTTATGATAGGTCTGTTACGTTAATTTACTGTATAAAGTACATTGTTAAAAACAATTTTTAGTTTAAAAACCTTTTCCTTTATGAGAATATTCACTAGTTTATATTCACCTCTTAAAACTTGCTTTAAATGCCTTAATATGTTTGCCATATATTGCACGCCTCATAAGCGAAGCGTTGAGGTGGGTACTACTGTCACTTCGCGCAAAACATCTGATTTTTCAAACTTAAAATGTCTTTATGTATCATACATTGCACTTGTAAGATAATACATACACACACATATTAAGAAAAAACACTATTTTTAACGTTCATGATATTTTTGATGTCATTTTTGTTATTTAAACTAGTTAAAAAACAGTTTAAAAAAGTTCTGTCTTGGACGTCCGTGTGTCTGTATGTGCGGATCCTTTTTCTTGTTAACACGATAGCGACCGAAATACTTTACTAATCGAGTCTTTTTTTTTTCTCTTCCGCTTGAGTATGCTCAGGAATAGAACCCTTTCATTTTTCAGGGTCTGATTCGATGTGGTTTAATTGTTATTAAATAAACAAAAATAATAATTAATAAATATTTATTAAAAAAAATTATGAGGCGTGCACTTTTGGATTTTCCAAATTATTTTATTTTACTCTTGTAATTTAGGCATAAGATCATGCTTTATCGCGAAAATAATTCTCCATCTTATACATGGTTAAACAATCTTCATACATTGACAGCAGAAATCAGTTATTTTGTAGCACTATAGTAACAAGTTCTAGATGCGTAATTTATCTTATATTTTTACGAATAATATACCGCGATCGCGTGCTGTAAACTAATATATCTGATCAAGATAGGAGCGACAAAAATGTGTTAGCAAAGTGAGAACATTAATTATGCAAATTCGACTCTGGTTAACAAAACTCGTTTTGGTAAATAAATCTAGCTGAACGTTAGCGGTTAAAAACTTCCTTAATCATTTGTTACTGGAAATTGGAATATTATATTTTTTATAAGTTATTTTACAAGTATGGTTTCCTTTTAAACGGTTTTTGAAATTTAAGTTTAATAGCCTTCCTATAAACTGTTGAATTTTGACATTAACCAAAAAGCGAAGTTAAAGGCTTACAAGCTTAGGCTAATTGCAGATCATACGATTTATAAATTATATAATTTTTATTTCGAATAATGTTTGAGACCAAATAAAAAGTAAATTTCTTCATTTTTGTGCTATAAAGATGAAACTATTGATATATTCATGACCTGATTTATAAAACTGGTCCATTTAATTTTCTCACGCATTCCGGGCGACATTTTAACAATATGCAACGGTAAGGCTTCATTGGAACAAAAAATCAGCACGCCTTACATTCCTAAAATGTAACTTGAAGCATATTCTTATAATACGACAAATACGTTTTATTATTAAATAGCAGTGTTACGTTTTTTACTAAGAAGCACGAAAATAATCATCTTAAAAAATACTACAACTCGCCACTATCTATTACATCTCTTATCTCATAAGCATATTAACATTGGCGATAAAGGAATTCGGCTAAGCCCGGATGTTTCACTTCTAAGTAAACCCGATACAAAGGGCTTCGAGTGCGCGTGCCAATAACGATTCTCTCAGAGACAATAAACAAAACAAAAAAAGAAAAAAAAATACGTTACGGAGAGAAGCACCGTCGTTTTTGGGAATGTCGGTTAAAACTGACCACTCGAAGTCGAGTACCATTGTCCGGGACGAGGTACAAAACCGCTTTTACAGCTCTTTATCAGCTTAACACTTTTTTTATTGGTACTTGAGAGTTTCCTCTAGAGATGACTTTGTATAAACACCAATAAATATGTTCGCATGCCAATCACGTTGGCCTTATTATTTTGTTATTGAAATATATTCTATAGAGATGACGATCGCTATAAAATTTCTAACACGTTTGGCAGTGATAAGCTTAGTTGACCAGAGACGAGTAAAAATTTGCATTCCTTTTTATTTATTTACTCGCAAGTAATAAAAATTCGTCCTAAATAAATCTTGAGTCTAATGAACTGATTGAATTAAACGTATTTATTGAATTATTCCTAATACTATACTACCTCCATTCAATTGATACTTTTATTATCTCTATCTATTCTTGCATTACTTTTGCGGTTTTATTCTCAGTTTCTCGTATTCTTTATAGATATCAACTCATATATTGAATAAAGGAATAAAACATAATCACATTATTATAAAGTGCTTCTCTTTATTTAAATATTTCATTACTTATAGAGATTTGTAAACTTTATTAAATACCAGTTAAACTGACAGAATTTGTAAGTATCTGTATAAAAGAAATATCGAAATCAATGGCTGATTAACTGACGGCAGTGAATAATTTAATAACTGCCAAAATCGATTCTATATTAATTTCATAATAAAACTGCCATCAGCCTTGTTACCTTATTCGAGCATACATTACTTAACCATCCATCCATACCTATACCTTACCTACCTACATAATTGTATAAACATGTAATCATTCATAACCGTTACGAAAAAGACGAAATACCATCGGACCACGTGCCGAACCTACCTACATAATATAATACGAAGCGATGACCACTTGAGACATACATATATATAGTACTAGTCCATTCATAAGAAACAGTTCATTCATGCGGGCTCGCTACTCGTGAATGGGAGCGAGCGGGACGGAAGATACCTAAGCTCGCGTTACAATGGTGAAACAATACATTCCTTGGAACTGCTCGGAACATGTTCCAGGAAATTCCGTTGTTTTTGGCCGATTGTACGGTGGCGTTCCCTTCAAGTGGTCATTGATCGAGGAGTGGGTTTAAGTGGAATTATCATAGATTTATTGTTCGTTACAATGGGGAATACTATGGATTGAAAACAATAGGTTTTTTTCTTACTATCGATAATAAGGTTGTATTTAAGGCAGTTGTTTGAATCTGTCCGAATTTATAATAACATGTGCCATCATTACAATAATACCTGATAACCTTAATCAATAATCATATAGGTAGGTATTGGTGTAGAATGTAGATTATATGTAAAACTAAAAAGTGGAATTTTAAAATAACCCGAAAGAAATACATTCTCATAACAAATTGTATGTTTTTGGGATTGAAATGATATTATTTTTTAAACGTTATTTTTTATGATCAAAAGCAAGTAAGAATTTATCATTCTACGTCGTATCAATGACAATTTAACTTAAGGCGAAATTAAGTTAAATTATTATTATTACTTTGGATTAAGTGAAAACAACTTAACTTATTAAGTTAGCAGCTTTATAAACGCAGCTTTATGCTCAAGCAACAAGATTGTGTAAAAAAACATCGTCGGTGGAAGTCAAGCTTAGAGCGACACAACTATCTTGATACTCGAATGATTATTTTTTTTTTTTCGATATTATGAATAAATTTGTGTGTTAAAATGGTTTTGTTAATTGTTAGATAAGGAAAAAAATTTTAAGATTTTGAACAAGACAGATTAATAATAATTCTAACTTCATTAAACAAAATAAACAAACTATACTTTTGAATTTGAATCAAATATAATTTTAATGATCTAAACATCAATTGTACTTCCAGCTTAAATAATATAAAGTTAGAGATAATATTTTAGCAGTCATATTATATCGTTAAACATTTTAATATAACGATAGATTTCATATTATTTTACCCTCCTTTTACACCGTAAACCAGCAGGTACGGTACAACTTGTTAACTTAAACTTTGCAATTGTACTAAAAAAGCTGACAGCTTTTAAAAAATCAGCCGCGCACTTTATTAACATGCCGGCATTAAACATAAAAGCCTGCAAGTATCAAGACACTCCAATCGCGCGAAGGCGGCTACACTCGGCGCGTAGGCCAAGTCGTACCTGCGTTAGTCCGCCGTCCTCAGTGCTCGGCGACCCGACCTGCGAACAACCCGCACGCGCCCTTACACAGTGTGCCAGTGACCATGCATGTGCTAGCCACTATACTCCTAGCTTACCTCGCGAACGAGGTGCGAGCCGTCATACGGACGCCCCTGGAAGCCTTCCGACCTTCGGGAGAGATCCACATACGCAGACCCGACAAACTACCCTTCCTGCCGCACAGAAGAACTATGCAGCAGAAAAGCGGCCTGAGGATTCTGTATCAGACAGGCGTAAGTATTGTATGTGACACGAATTTAACATTATTATATTGTGAAGCTCAATTTTGGACACTTTCCAACGTCACTTGATCTACGTTTTCACTCGTAGTGAATATGCATGATACTAGAACGATCTTTCCTTGATTGCCTGTATCTCGACGGATGTTATAATTTATCGCAGTTTTCTAATACTACACTGTATTATTTGTATAATAATTAAATGCATTAACGTGTCGCAAGGATCGCAAGGTCGCAAGATTTTCAAAATTATGTATGTACTTAAAAATTCTTAGAAAGATTGCTTTCTAATTCATTTAGAGACTTTTACAAAAATGAAATCAGTGTGTGTGTTTTTGCAAATGCATCATGTAAAAATATACCTCAGAAAAAATAATTAATTTAGTATGTGACAAAAAACATAAATTAAGATTTAGGAGGCCTAATATGAATTGGCGGGAAAAGAACAATTAATCATAGTTTCATAGTAAGTTTTTTAAAGTTAGCTTTAACTTTTCTGTACATAAAACTATAGAACAACACCATAATCAATAGTTGAAAAAACATTTTAAGTCTTTATGAATAGTTCTCTGAATTCACTATCCTAATTTACCGAATACTTATGTAGTTGAAAAGCTTAAAGGAAATTTAAAATGTAGACAGCTTACACGCGAATAACAAATTAACTAAACCAAAATAGAAAACTAAAAATAATCTAGGTTCTACATTACCTTAATGTCTTTAGGCGCGCTATTTAAGTAAATTGAAGGCGTTTTATTTGCAATGTTATTTTTGGATCTTGTTCTAACTTCTGTCGACATTTTTTGGCATGTTTATTTATTTTAAAGAATGTTTAAATATATCGCATTTATAATTATTTTACAGTAGGTATTTATCAAGTTGATTGAGAAATGAACTGTAATTACTATTAAATAATTAAAAGTAAATTATTATCGTCTAATGTCCTCCATATCTGTTATAAAAGCTTTTACAATCCTCTTTTATAACGCTATATTCTTTATTAGTATCAATAAATCTCACACAAATAATCTATTAAACATTCCACTCCATTCTAGTAGTAACTATCGCGATCGTTTTATCTTACTCAGAAGTCCACTCTATAAAGCCTCTTGGAAATAAACTAAAGGAAATTCTTCAAATTCGTGCGAGCTTCTTCCAAGAGTTTGAGGAAACATCTGCTGCTCTTTGGGATACGTGGATTCGTCATGCGATGGTGTATGTGAGATTCCAGGAATACGCCTACAATTAGACCAATTAAAACCTCTATTGACCTTGCAAACGCCAAGCCCCGTATAATTGAACGGCAAGGAAAACGATTATCATACGAAATACAATAAATTAAATTAGATACATTTACATTGAACCGAATTATAAAACGAAATTAAACTGTCACCAATTTCCTTCGAGCGGCCATGCGATCGACCGCAATAATTACATTGACTTTAATAAAAATAGAAAAGGAGTCACGGATATCAAGTTTTGTAAGTCATATTTTAAAAACAACGTTAATCATATTATTATGCCTAATTTTAAAGTCGATTCAAGAAGATAATCGTTCTAAGCTGTAAGTAATTGCGTGTATTCGAAAAGCGATGTAGCTTTGGTTGTGTTCGTGGTGTAAAATGAGCTGTGTTATTTGTACATTAGAATTGATAATGGGTTGAAGTTTTGTGCGTTTTTAAGGATGAATTTAAAGATAGTGTATCGTGCACGCTTGCGTAGGAGCATGCGTAACGCCGGTAGCGGCAGGTGTTCATTCACTCATTCTTATCTTGACAGCTTTGATGACTTACGATCGAGACTGCGGCCAGTGTATGCTTTTTGAAAAAAAAAACGTATCTTTTTCCCTTTTTATGTCACTGGCTATAAGCCCATTCGTAACGGTAACCTTTTCGGTCGTACGTCTCATTGTGGAATGGAATTCAAGAGATATCTCGTTGTTAATTCATATGCAATTCGTGTTTAAATCTTGACAGGCATGAATGGATTGGAAGGTCATATTATGTTGACTTTCATTTATTTTTGTGTACACTTAAATCGAGATATATTTTGCCCTTACGTGATATTAAGTTTAAGACATTGTTAACGTACTTCTTACATGATTGGTAAACTTTTTTAACTTGTCTTGCTCTTTTCATTCGAAATACATATAGATCGTTTTATTGAGAACAACTATCCTCCGAGGATTGAACAAATACTTCATTTAGTTAGAAGGAGGAAACCCGCGGCTCATTGCTTGTTCCTACAAACAAAAGAGTACCTAACATTTGTATACCAAAACCGCAGGAGGGTGGATGGTACTGATCATCCGTTTTGCAACAGAAAACAATTGAGCATTTTGAAGTGTAGCGGCGAGCTTTTTCAAATGTACCGAATACCATTGCTATAATCAAAGAAAAGATACGCTATATTATAACACACTGAAAGCATTGTTAATTGATTGTTTTCACGTTGTCATGGTAACGAAAACGATTTTCAAGATCTACTGCATAGTGCACACTACAAATAATAAGACGGGGATATACACTTTTATCTAGAAAATACAATATTATATAGAAAATACAAGTAGGTAGGTAAGCAGCATCAACGTATAACGTACCTACGTCCTACATTCATATAATAAATTAGACAAAATCTTTTCTAAAGCATTGAGCCAGAGTGTCAATGTCACATCCTTTTTGGCAGGTGGCGACAGCTTAAATAGGATAATGGATAAGCAATTTTACCATTACCATGATAACAAGCATGTTTGATAGACTAGAGGCCATTCTGTACCGAAATTTAATACTATAATGGACTAGATTTTATTCTTATCCTTGTATAAAATACTATTAATATTATGTTTGTTCAAGGATGTATTAACTTTACACTCAATGGTTTCTATTTTCGTGGATATATTTGTGTTTTCAATAGGTACAATTAACATTATAACTTCTATTTATAAATGTTATAACGATTGAAACCAAGGAAATACTACAGAGTCTCCAGAATATACATAGTGTCATATAACACTGCTAGGTAATAACACCTAAAACTATTCTCCAATCCAAAGTCAAATCAAACATCACTTAAATCATAGCCAAGTCGCATCGCACATCAATTAAAGTCGTTTAATTAGTCGAAATGAAATCGTAATTTCCATGTGTCGTATAATTAATATCCGATAGGATGACAAGAAAGACGGAGGCGGACATAACGGCGGTCGCGCAAACACCCGCCGGACGCAGTGGAAAAAATATTTAATGCATAAAATTATCGCTTTCCACACAAATCGACGCATTTATATATTAATACGTAAGCCTGATGATACGTTGGCTGTTGCCATTCGAAACATACGGATACTCGTAACAGTAGACATGTATTTTGCATTAATAAACCTGAATGAAATGCCTAGTTTCCGATACATCTGAATGTAGCTCTTTTTGTAGTCGATATTAATATTAATACCTATCAATGCTGTTGTTTCAACTTAAACATGCTATTATTTGGAGCTTCATTATAATATTTAAAATGGTTTTCACGTTTTTATATATTTTTTTAGTTTATTTATATCATTTGATTTTTTATGGGCTAGTATAAGGAAATGGAAAAATTATTTTCGACACAAACACGTATGAGATGACGGGCAAACAATTTGCAATGTAATTTTAATAAATTTGTATATTTGCAAAACAATGCAACTCAAGTACAAATCAGCCATTTAGAGCACGTGATATTGACACTAAAATGTTATTTAAGACGAAATTGGAAGTCACAATAAATAAACGCAACCGTATAAAATGTCGTGCGTTTGAACACACTCAGTTAACTTATGCAATGAACCGAATAGCCATTGCTGCCTACGTGATTGAATCTATGGGGAAAACGCCTTATTTGGCACCACCGCACATTACGGAAGCCACAGTTAATGTTTAATATTGTGTTCCAACTATTTACATAACATTTACATCCTAGCGGGGGAGGGAACGCGAATCAATGGTACCTACCTACTGCGTGGACTGCGCTCCCAATATAGAAGTTGTAATGATAAGAATTTACTCAGAGATACGTTTGTCCTCTGCGTTTAAACGTTGAAATTCACACAACATAACTATACTCTACTCGAGTTTATCGAGAAATGCGACCAGCTTTCTTCAATGAAATAATTCCTTACTGCGTTAACTTTTACGTTCGTAACTGCCCTTGATATACATATTTACAAGTACGAGTTCTTACACAATAACTGGAAGCGGTTATGCGACATTTCATTCACTATTCGCGGAACGAATTGCGAGATTGTGTTAAATAAATTGTAGGTATAATAGTATAACAATTAAGGCTTCTTCATGGATGGAGAGATTCGAAGACACGAGTCAACAAAGAAAAGTGAAGGTAAAAAGCGACCTCAAGGGCGAGATCGAGTCACGTAAGGCGGGGATACAATGCTAGGAATGTTGTCCAAATGTTAGCCGCCTTGCTAACATAGATAATCATTTGTATACACCTATACTATTCGTTGGTATACTTTTATGTGCGTGGTTTTGCTTTATGGAACGCGTGCAGAAACATTTAACGAAAGGGAAGGGCAGAAAATTTTATTTAATAAAGTCAAATTTATTACAAACGTGAGTAAAGGATGAAACATTTAACATACAAATTCATGCCTTTCTTTCGTGACCTATTAAAAAAATAAATTGTAAAAGCTCATTTTAAATTTACTATAAAATATTTCAACTATATTCTCATACTATTGGATGTTCAATAGAAATATTAATTTTACCGATGCAGCTTAGTGAACTGTCCTTATGAACACAGTATAAGAAAATGTAAAGAAAAAGATCCAATAAGAGAACTGAGGTCGGGCACCTGCGTTACGCGACAAAAAATCTAATCTTTTTTGTTATCACAGTTCGAAAATAAACAAATCGACACGAGGGACCGGAAAGTTTTGATTTAATACGTTTTTACGTCCTATTATGTTTATTCGTTCTGGTTTTATAATTTCTTTTTTGGAATCGTCTCGTATATATGAGGGATTGGAAATGCGGTTTGGTTATTTTGTTTTTTTACGTAGCTCTAATACATAATAGTATTTACGAATTCGTAATTGAAGTAGCGTGTTCAATTGAGACGTGCCTACAGCGCAAGCTTAACAACCCATATTTCATATACTACTATAATGTAAGTCCTTACAAATTCATATCAATAACTGAAGACATATCTCCGTGCTGCCGTCAACAAAATTTCGTCGTCTTTATGCTCATCCCTTTCAATGTGGCACACTTGAGCGTCGGAATGGGGTCCCCGTCTAAAGAGACACGTGCGTTATCAATACCCTCCGGATGCCGGCACAATAGTGTACGATGGCACCTTTGAAAGCCCGTCTGTACTGCGGGTTCTGTCTAGTGATACTAGTGTACTCTTAGAAGATTCTTAATATCTCTATGTGTATTGTGTATAAGTGCACGTTTACATTGTAAGGAGATTTAATTTTGTATGTTGGTAATGGCTATCCATTACCAACATATAAAACCAGACTATTCTCACTAACTTCTCACTAAGCTTTTGAAATTTGTTACACGAGTGATATTCTTTCTGAGTGGTTTGGGTTGTATTTTATTTTTTAATTTTAATCCTTCGGATGCATAGTATTAATTAGAATAAGTTAGTAATAACGATCTTTTCGGTCCAATGTTAACGTAAATATTTAGACATAGTGGTATAAAATGCCCATATCTAAAACTAAAACTTTCTTTAGGTACTGACGTCGCAAGATCGTCGGTGATGTTTCTTGTGAACGTTGGTTTAGAAGTCTTTAATTCGTTTTACACATCACTCATAATCAAATCCAATAAACCTTGCATAGCATGAATAAATCCCACAAATAATTCAACTGATTAATCAACCTACGGCCGTTTTAATCATTGTGATTAAAACGCAGGGCATACTGACTACACAAGCTCACGTATACGTTAGTATACTAAGTATCGATGTTATTCCTGGTTATTGGACACCTAGCGCATACAATGAGGCTACGCGAGACGCTAATGCGAGCTAATTGAGGCGCGTGTGTGCGTTGCGCGCTTCCGGCGCCGTTGATGTCTTTTCAACGAACGTTGCTTGTGCGTGTTATATGCCAATGCAAAAGCTTTTATTTGTTAATTGTTTTGTAATTGCTTGGCTTTCATTACAATAACGTGTACTCGTTAAGGTTCAAATCAAAACGCTAATTTAGTCCTTATAATCCGTAGCAGTTACAATTTACATGTGAACAGAAATTTGAAAGCGAGTAAAAGTCGGCTAAAATAATCAAAAAAATGCATCGTTCTATTTGCTTAATAATTTTAGAGCAAGAATATTTGTATTAAACAGAGCAGAATGCGGTAAATTATCCATAACATTGTTCCATAATTTTTAGGTAAGTTGCAATATCATTCGTTCATATAAAGTAAAATAGATGTGGAAAATATCTGTGCCATGGACTGCAGAGTGACTCACTGTTTTATAATCAATACTCTAAACATGTAATATAATACTCTTTTTGCATGTTTACAATTAACATCACTCCTTTTATGTTACTTCTATTTTGTATTATTTATTTGAATGATCATAATATGTTTTGAGTAAGCTAATACTACTTAACCGCTCATGCTATATGTATAATATCTGTTTATTTTGTGTTTTCTAGTTTTCTTGCGACTGTATAATAATATCTGAACATAATATCACAATCATAACATAAGTAGGTTATACATGAAAAGCTATTCTCTGCCTCATCGACCAAAAAAAAAAACCTACTCTATATTAATTCGTGCTCAAGGCGATGAGGCAACAAAAAGTCGATCTTTGACTAATTACAAATGTAATAAATAAAATATAGCTGCGGGGTTTTTGTCGTTTATTTGTAATACATATCAGCTACCTGAGTTCCCGCGTCCGGCGCCGCGGGCATCGCATACAATTATTGTACTTGATCGATTAATTACAACGTCTAAACAATGTTGTCGTTTAATGATAGGTATTAATATTTAGTGGAGATAATCCCGGCTATCACGGCTTAAAATCTCTTCCTATAAAAGATTTCTATCTGGGCTTTCAAAGTTGTTTCTATATTTCGGAACTCGACGCGTGTTGAACAAGGACTATAAGGTTTTCATATTAACCATTAGGCATTAGAAACGAAGATGTGTAATCGTTTCTATTTATAATATAAGAAATACATTTATAAACAAAAGGGGAATTCTGAACAGTTCTGCAGTTTAAAGAAACCTAAGGTACTTGGAACTCGCATTTCCCAACGTTAAAAAAAAAGGTACTTGGAACTCAGTCCCATCTAAAAGAAGGTAGATTAGTAGGAGGAATTACGCAAATCTCAAAAGTGAAACCTATTGTATTTTAAGCATAGGTATGCATATGGGCAGTGTTGTTCGACCTTAAAGAAATGTAAATAAATAGAACGTTAAAACAACACTGATTGTTCAGCCTACCACACAAAAAATGGAAGACGGCGGAGGCGTGTGCCCACATAGGGCCGGTACTACAAAGGTTGCAGAAGGTCGTTTGGGCATAGATTAGTATAAGGTTATTTACACACTTGCGACTCAACATATAGTACTATCATATGAACGAAATTTAAATAAAATTTAATGAAATACATATAACAAAAATTGAACGTAGTGGAAGATAAATTAATTTATATCCTTTATATAAAAGTTAGAACATGATTAATAACACAGCAATAACTAAGCAATATCGAGCAACGTCGCATCTTGTATGAACAATCTCTTATAATAGGTGCGTCTCGCCACCTGTTCACACCGGATACCTCGCCCCGCGACCCCACAGCTCAATACTTAAGAAAAACACGAACATCTCCAGCGCTGCGCCACTGGAAAAGAAAACCTATTACATTTCACGAAAGCTCATTTTCATCACCGCACAGGTTTAAACGTAAACCTAAACTTCTTAACTGCTCCGAGATTTGCGCTTTGAGAAATGATCTCAATATACGCTTTATGCCTCTGTATTACGGTTCAAATCTTTATGATCGAAAATTTAATTTTCCTTACTAAAAGGACGAAATTTATACATGCTTAAAACTGTTGCTCGCGGCCAACGGTCAAGTCACGGGCGCTTCAAACAAATAATACAAAACGTTAAAAAACCTAACAGGCCTACACAAAAACTAATGTAAAACAGTTTAGTGAGACACGCGATAAAATATAATTTGATAACATCATATTATAATGAGTTACAAGCCCCATTATTTAATACCATTTGAATATCTGCTAAATTTGAATAAGTTCTCATCAAATGTATTATTTCGTATAAAACTATTATTAGTTTTACACAAGGAAACGGTATACCGCTAATAGAAAGCAATAAAAATAAAACAATGTTTCGCCCATCTAATTGAATATTCTACGTCGTCTAAATGGTGATTTTCTTACAAACTGCATTAGCATTCCGGCCGACGTGCAAGATCCGTTAAATAAAATTATGTTCACGGCACTACACGAGTAGGTACATAACAATTTGTCGTCTATAATTGATTTGTTTATGTTACGTCCGTTCGTATAGGCTGTCTATTGTTTTGCATTTTAATCCATTAAACGTTGAATTGGCAGGTGGTTGGGGCGAGTCAACAACCCAACAAAACCATACATTGTACTCGGCCCGTAAGCTTTTTTTGTTGGCCGTACAAAAGGGCTATATCCGGCTTTTGTAAGATCCATCCAAGGCAGTTTCCGCGAAACACATCGCAATAGAGAAGAAACGGGAAGTGTATCCGGAACAAGTAAAAAAATGTTTTCACGCCTCTAATTTCTGTATAGGGCTGTCTAAACCTACAAAATGAAGAATAATAGTTTCGTTCATAAAAGCTCACATTAATTTTACGTGCTAGATAAAAAATAAAATTCACATCATTTATTAACATATGAATCCATATGTCAAACAGCGAACAATAAAAACTAATTTATGACGGTACTTAAAATGCCTATCAAAAATACGTCGAGACAAAAAACACAACAACCATTAAAAGTTATAATAAAGATCTATAATTATTATAAATGGCGTCCGCTCGAACTAGCCCTGAGATATGTTTGCGCAGAAAAAATGTTCCCACAGCCAACAGGTTGCCGAATGGAATGTCTTCCGGACGGAAGTAAGCCTAAGACCGATGGTCCTTAACCACGAAAAAAACCTGAATGGATTCGGAGAGCACATGTTCGTATGTGCCCAGTGAATAATTAAGATTACCATCTTTCGGACGTCATTATAACGATCTCCCTTCTCCCGTCTCCCGTCCAGCCAGCGTTCCTTCAAAGGACGGCAGGTGCAGGACTGCGGGGCGAACACATTTCGAATCTCCCACGCGTTTGAAGACACAGTTTCCTTTGTATTTCAACCTTACAATTCGCCCCGTGCAAAATGTTTACTGCCGCGAGGATTTGCCGATGTATCAATGCAAAACTGATGGATGCGCGTTGAATTTATAAAATGTGTCGAATTGATTGTATATGCATGTCGATTGGGAAGTTTCTTGAATGACCCGCGTTGTGTGCCTTGCGAAATATTCAATTTGATACGCGTTATTCATGAATGAAATATGCGAATTTTTTTTTTTATTTATGGTGCTGATAGCGATGAACTTTCATAGTGTCTTAATCCGTTGAATATAGAATTTTAAAGCTTTTTTATAGTTCTAACTTATACAAGGAAAGATCGTTCAAAATCGCAAATAATTATTAATATTCTTTGTTTATTATTTAAATTTTAGTATTAATGAAATAATCCATTAATTCCAGGTATCAGAGGAGGATCTACCGGACTGTAGAGCGCGGCAAGTGTGCAGTAAAGTGGATCTATACGATACAACGCAGCCCTGGATCGAGAGGAAATGCCGCTGTTTGGGACACAGGCCGTGTTCTAGGTGAATATCTTATTAAAAAACCTTAATTTTTACTTAGATGTAATTACTAGCATTCATATAAAGTTTAATCTACTAACACAACAGTGACAATAGAGCAATAGCTCATTTGATTGAATTAAAAAACTTAAACGTTATTCTAATCGCATCGATACCTTTCTAGAAATATTTTAGAATCAGTCTAATTATTATTGGTATTGTTAATTGACTATTAAGTAATTCTACGTTCAAAGATAAATTTACATGTTAGTAAGGCAAAGTTCATTGTTTTCAAAATACATATGTTTTACAAATGTCTTTTAGTAATAGCATGTCAATCACAATAAATGTATTCTTTATTTTAAATTAGAATAACCCAAAGCTATTCGTATTCAATTCATATGTAGTTTTTAAAAAGATCCGGAAAGCATTATATTACGATTATGTGGCCAACAATATAACGGTGTTAAAGTGGACATTTTACATTTCTAGCCATTACTTATGAGACTAACTACTCCATTAGCGAGTACCGGTATGACAATAAATATAATGAGATAAAATAAGTGAAATAACCCAGTTTTAGATCGGCTTGTCATACCTCCATCCTTGTGCGGACATTCAGTTGCATATTTGGACGACGGCTTTATTTTACAGATTTTATGATAGTTGTTTTATTTTATATTATGTTGCATAATACCGATCAGGGAAATATGTTAAGGACAGCATCGATTACCCAGTGCATTTAATTCAACAATAATACACGAATAATTTAAAAATAAACATAAAACATTATCTAATTAATTTATTTTTAATTTCAGCGACCTATCAGCGGACGACAGCCACACGCTGGCCGACAAGACCACGCTTTACAAAACGTGCGAGCCCGTGAAGCGGTTACCCAAATGCCGATACTTCAAAGACGCCGCATGGACCATATTCTCTTTACCAGACAGTAACGCCACGCAGCAGATTGTCAATTGTCACTGCCCCAAGTCGTCCGTCACGTATCTGTTGAAGAAGCTGCCGTACACGACACCTAGCGGCGAACAGGGGAATCAGTACCAGTTCGCGTGCTCGCCGCAAAGCGTGAGTATTGAGCTTTTATAATTCCACTATACGCCGCTAGATGGCGCTGATATTTTGCGCTTAAATTTTGTTGTATGTTTATTAAAATATTTTTTGCTGATTTATAATGTGTTTATTTAATCAAATAAAGATAAATATTTATTAGTACCAATTTTAATTTATAAACAGCTTACTAAGAACAAAAAATATCGAGCACTTGACTTAGATATTAATTTCATAATTCCTGAATTAGTTCTGTAACAATAACTTTAAACTTTCTAGTGACTTCAAACTTATTCTAATCATAATTTATATATTACAGAGGCTGAGGTGTTCCCGAAAAGAGCCGTGCCGGCTATTCAGTGCGCGCCGTCGCCACGAACAAATCGACGAAGTGAACGCAAGTACGATATGCCAATGTCCAAGAGATCACACGTGTCCCAAACACCACACAGAGCCTGGTGTACTGCCCGGCGTCACCTACGTAGCAGAGGACATCCGCACGTACCACGGCTACTGCATGCCCGAACCACCGCCCGACACCTACCGATTCGTAGGCGACAAAGACTGAAACGCGCCCCAAACGACTTGTGATCACCTTACAACTTCGCGCTTTCTCACACCTGTTCAGTACAAAATTTTAGGCTATCGCGAAGACGCGTGTATCCTGCTTCTAGTTAGCGATTTCGAACGTTGACTGTTCGGAATATATGGTATTAACAAACGATAACAGGTAACGTTACTAATGAGAGCTAACCTCGTATATTTCTGGCCAGTTTACGCGGACCCATATAGACACTATGATGACCTCAGTGTAAATATAAACTAAGTCTCGATATCGGTATTACTTAGGTATTGTTTCTGTTATGTTTTGTAAATAATAATTTTAAGTGTAAGTAATCATTCCAAACGTTTAGTTTAAATTATTTTTTTCATATTTTAATACTTGCCATACTTACATAGTTGTTGCGAATTTGGTTAGTTGAAATATTTCATGAGGGCGAGGCAGGAATTTTTTGTCCTACTAATATTAGATTTAATCTAGATACATTGTTCATTTTAAAATTTAACTTAATCAAACAGTTGAGATTTTAATAAAAAATACTATTAGGTATTTATACAATTCTATTTTTCATTCGTTAATGTTTGCTTGTGAATTGTGATATACCACGACACGGTTATTTTAACATTTTGAATGCGAGTCATGAATATAAGTAATTTTATTTTTGTGACAACATCTATGAATAAATGGGCATGAAATGTATCATCTCGCGTATAAAATTTCGTGAATGATATTTATATTTGTGTTAATATTCTGCCCGCCTCTGTGAGATAATATAACTTTACTCGTAATAAGACTGTTGCTGTGTTTCATGTCTTCCAAACAAAGACAAATTTGTTTATTGTGTTTATTTGCGATTGTATGCTGTTTGTGTTAAAGAAAGCCATACTTTGGTTATATTTAAAATGCGATTATACATAGGCATTTTAAAGAATATACTTATATGAATATAGATTGTTCGGTTGTTTTTTATTGAATAAATTTGTGTATGTATGCAATCTTGTCTAGAATCGCATTTATCATGTATTTATGTAAATATGAGAAAAGTGTTAATAAATGTATAATACCGACGGGCGGTATGTCTTCCTTGTTTTATGTATAGAGTATAAGTTAAATTATTGACACAAAAAAGATTAAATGTTTCAATATCATAACTATGTTTTTTATTAATATGTATTAAATATGTTTATCTTCATAGAATTGAATTTGTGTTGTGAAATCAGTTATAAATGACTTTATGGGCTCTTTCAATTTATGCGTTTCGTATCGGACCGCTACCGCACGTTTTCCGTGCCGCTAGTTATAACCCGCTGCCGTGCCGTTGCAGTTCGGTAGCAGTCCGTTACCAAACGCTTAAATTGAAAGCGTATCTGACTGCCGTGCGTTTGTATGCTAGTGCTGTTTTAAATTTATTTGACACAAGTTAAGCCATGGACTCTGACGAAGAAACATTACTGTTAGTGCTCTTGTTGAAAAACATCGTATTATTACCACGACTGACTTATATATTATAACCTCAAAACGCGCGTATTTCTGTACTTGAGTACTCGTAGAAATGTAAGATGATTGAATTAGATTAGACCAAAAAATTAATTTTTAGAGCACGAATATTCTCTGTCAAATCATACCGATATATCGTTTTTTTAAATAAAAATATCAATATCGATATTGATATTTTCAAAAAACATCGATACGATATATATTATATATCGTTACTTTATTGCATTTCCGACATCCCTATGGGACTTGCGACGGTAGCCGTCCTGCTATCGAGCGTTCGCGGTACGGACGCCGTGCTGTTGCCGCACCGTGCATTTTGTATGAAAACAAACGACCGGCCGTGCGCCGTACGACACACGCACCGCTTCGGCACTGTAGCGGTCCGATACGAAACGCATAAATTGAAAGAGCCCTATTTAATTGACATCGAGTTATTAGTGTCTAGCTGAATGTAGTTCAGATTGCATTATTCATTAATTGAATGCACTACAATGTCGCAACATCCGCTCAATCGTTAGATTGAATCAACCGATTCAGAAGATACAGAAAAAACAATAATTAAATAAACAGTCCAACATTTTTAAGTATGTTTGAAAAGGTACTAAGTTTAAATATTATACAGGCTAATATGATGGTTGTTGTGCAAACATTGTGCCCGTGCCACCCAATAGAATCAAACCTCGATTTTTCGGATTTTCGCTTACGCATAGACTCTACCACGACTCTACAAGACGAACGAAGTTATATTTACCCTCAGTTAGTTGATACATTTTACTCATATCGTTATAGCTTCAGTCCTTACAATATTCACAGTTCAACGACACTCCTTTAGTAGTCCTGGTCATGTAGTACAATGTTTATCCCACGGTTCGCGCTATTCATATAAATCTTTGCATCGAGTAGTTCGATGTTAGTAACAGCGGATCTCGGGTTTCAAGTCTATTCCCATAGAAAGTGCAATTTAAACGTTTAAAAGGGGTGCAGTATAGTTTAAGTTGGGCAACAATGTAACAAATTAGTTATTTCGTCTTCTATTTTATGTTTATTTGAGGACGTTAAACTACAAGCTTTAACTGACAATAAATAAATGCCAATGATTTATTTATACGTAGGAAGGTGTTGGGTCCTTCTGTTTTATATTTTAGTTACTATGTTTTAAGCACTTAAATCGTACAAACATAAATTCAAGCAATAACATTATTAGATCAAAAAGAAACAACCGTTATTAATGTATTGACTAGTGAAAGGTAAACTGTCTAACAAATCGTTCTATCAAACTTGCGATCAACAATACGAGCGATTCTTCTTCACATTATGTAACATACACTCTCAGTGCACGCAGGCCTTAGCTTACCTGGATTGCCTTGACTTTTAAACCAATTACAATTGCGCTGCGCGTCCATTTCCCGCAAAGAAAGGACATGCCCTGCTCCCGCGCATTACTCCCCGTGGCCAATCATTGATTGCAATCTAATAACGAGGGAAGGGCGAAAAAACTATTCGCTTTCCGTTAATACACGGCCGTAATAGAGTGGTTTGTAATCATCTGTACTTCATAAAAACGCACTTTTCTACACTACTGTACCGTGCGCTACAATTTACGTAAACTTCGCTGTGTGCTGTATAATAAAGCTATTTATTTCTTTGTTGCTTTGATGTAATTACGTATTAAGTGCTTAATTATAAAATTTACTTACAAATTCACTGCGCTAAAAAGCTCTTTATGAAATACGAGGTTAAAGGCGCAGGTGCGTATAGTTATAAAACCGTAGCGACAAATGAGCCGTAAAGTACCAATAATAATAATTTTCAGATGTCACAAACCTCGGTGAATGAACCCGAGAAGACATTAATAATTTCAGGTGGCAATTTACCAAAATTCGATATTCGCATCGAAGTACTGAATACTTCAAATAGTTACGACGAGATATTTTAGTTTAAGGTCCCTATACATCGCCTTAAAATTGCGAATGCATTATTTTATTATTACGTCGGGGTACATTATATTGTGTTTGTACATAGAAAATATTCATCAGTTTGCGAAATATATTTAAGCTCTTGCAGAAAGAAAAATATCCCATAAAAACATTATATAGGTACAAATAGTGCATACGTATATATTTACGTTCAATCATTATCCAAAAAGCTTGTTATATTGTTATATTAAAAATAATCAACGGTCCTGTTACTACAAGATATAATTCACAGCTGCGACTCACGTTCAACAGCTCTTACAGACGAAATATTACAGTATTATTATAAAATCTAGGTTTCTGGCGACGTTCGTAACAATCGGTACAGTTAGGACACCACGACTTTACTGAATTAAACTGTAATCCCACTAGCATCATTTCAATATTTCGTGATTTTCGTATCAAAACGCCACAGTCGTTATCATTTAACATTCTATAATGGCTCTTATGTCGAACGGGTCAAGAGTTAGTTACGATTAGTGTTTTTATTGAAATTTCAAGCCGTGTTTTCCTCGAAAGCAACATTTTATATTTCCTTATTAAAAAAATATTGTTGGAATGCATCTACATCGGGTCAATATTTATGAATAATATGATCGAATCCGAATAATGAAATAATCATAAAGGATAAAGGAAGAAACCAATCAATCTAATAGAATTAAAAACATACCTATACATTCATAGCATTAAAGTTATTTTCTAACGGAAAAGTAACAAAACGAAGCTTCTCCATTAACAGAACAAATATTTGTTTCCCATGACCATACTCTTATAATTTTAATTATAAGTAGGTACTATTTTAGTTAGGTATATCTATTTTTCAATAAATTTATTATCCGATTCTTATTAGGTCAAATAATTGAATTAATTTGATCTATTAATAACTAACTGTAAGTGAAAAGGTTTGTAAATACCCGGCGGGATTATTGGGAGGTGCATTTTCCGGTTTACCGGATTACCGTTTACTCTTTAGAGTAAAGTGTTTATTAATCAGGGTTTAACTTATGTTTGTTTTAATAAAATCATTTCAGTACATTATATTCTGTCTGATCACGTTTTAAACGAGTGTCGAATGTGTGTGGAATAAATAGTTTAAATTGTAATAACACACAACTAAAATCATTCAAGAAATTATAAAACTGCATCACAGTAGAGAAAATAAAAAAGTCATCTAACTTTGCTACTAACTTATACAATCTCGTACAATAACGCACGGTCAACCAATAAACTACATATACACATTATGCCGCGCCAAACAAAGACATCAACGGGTTAATTTTCAAGACGTTTGATGGTTTCTACGAAACGGATACGCCGTAAGCAATATGTTTGTGGTGAGAACTGTACGAGTGGAGCGGATTGCGGTTCAAAACTGGGATTCGTTAGCCGAGATTAATATTTAACCCAATTTCTCTTTGATTATTCAAATTCAGTTCCATAGTGCTTGCTCACGTGGAGATTTGTTTTCGTGCATTTTAAATATGAAATGTTTTACTAAAGAGGGCGAAATTTCTTGCTAAATAAGAGCGAGTAGTCCAGGATTCTTGTCCGAGATACAATCGCAACTAACCACCAACGTTATTGCACGCCTCATAAGCGAAGCGTTGAGGTGGGTACTACTGTCACTTCGCGCAAAACATCAGATTTTTCAAACTTAAAATGTCTTTATGTATCATACATTGCACTTGTAAGATAATACATACACACACATATTAAGAAAAAACACTATTTTTAACATTCATGATATTTTTGATGTCATTTTTGTTATTTAAACTAGTTAAAAAACAGTTTAAAAAAGTTCTGTCTTGGACGTCCGTGTGTCTGTATGTGCGGAGGATTTTCTTGTTAACACGATAGCGACCGAAATACTTTACTAATCGAGTCTTTTTTTTCTCTTACGCTTGAGTATGCTCAGGAATAGAACCCTTTCATTTTTCATTGTTATTAAATAAACAAAAATAATAATTAATAAATAATTATTAAAAAAAAATTATGAGGCGTGCACTTTTGGATTTTCCAAATTATTTTTTTTATGCATTGCACTATAAAATGTTTTTAATTTACTTTACTAATTCGAATGTTTCACTATATTTATTATCAGTTCAGTAAGAACAAAAATTTCAACACATTTATGTAAATGGTTATAACTGCAACTACCGGATAGAACTGTCGCTTCCACGGACAAGCCTTCTCGCATAATGTCATCCGTAATAATTTGGACAAAAAATCTTATCATTTCTCTTTGTAGAGGTAACGCATCCGCAGCATTGTCACCGGTCGAAGCTGTTCACAATGTTCCCACGTATATAAAAAACACATTTACAATCATATAACCTCAACGTTTTGAGTAAATTAAATGCACTTCGAGGAATCCATAAGAACGGAGGCTAGACAACGCAATAAACACGTAGATAATGCAATCCTTGGGCTTTGAAATATAAAGTGATTACGGGAATGAAATAAAAAAGTATTCCATTAAACGGCAGGCTATGGAGATTGTTTTCTCCGTCTATTTGCTGATCCACTGATTGAATCCTTAATTGGGACCACCCGGGAATCAATTTTGCCGTAGAAGCAACGCTACCGTGTTATAATATTGAAAAACTACTTTTTACTACCTTCTTAGTACTGGGCAAACAGGAATGTTAATTAAATTACGGGAAATATAGCATTACACCATAGTTGGCTGACAAATTGAGTGTGAATTAAATTATCTTCTGTATATTCTCTTACATCAATCTCGTGGCATGATGTTGGATGTCAGTCACACGGAAACTATGCAACTTATCGTCATAAAATCTGCGCTTATCTGTTTGTTTGTTTACTACAATTTAACTCACAAAATCTCGACCGATTTTAATACACTTGAATTCCGAGTTCAAGTATCAGTAATTAGTCTATGCTTATTTTAATACGTATTTTACTACTTCTTGATTGAGATTAATCTTGCATATTAATAATAGAACAACAAAAAACGAAAACACAGGAATCCATTACACATTCAAACTTAATTTGTAATATTAATTGCTAAAAGCTCGAACGTACCACGCAACATAGGTATAGAAAATTAAATGATTTGCCTAACTTTACACTTCACAAATAAGAAGCATAAAATAAACTAAACTAAAGCCATAGAGGAAACAATCTAAGTTTGTCCTTATATCCTGCCACATTGTGTCCCGAAATAGAGTGGGGTTAATTGGGTAATCAGCTTATCGCGAGTAAGCTCATTAATAGAATATTGCAACTACGGGATTTGATTTTATGATTCATTTGCACAGTGAAGTTTCAAAGTGATAGTTTGTGTATTGCTTTTTAATTTTTATATTAAGAGGGCTTATTCAATTTAACGCAAGTCAAAATCTCCGCGATCTATTACGATAGATCGCGGCTTGCGCTATCGTTTTACTATGAACAGCATAGGTCCACAGGAGAGCGCCGAGCAACATGTCCTCTCTCTGGAAAGGCTCGCTGCCGACTGATTTTAATCGGGTCGCGCGCAGTGATTTATAGTACTTTAAAAAAAATTGTAGAAAAATAATAGAGGTACCTTAGTTGATTTTTTAAATTTTATCTTATAAGTAAGACATTCTTTTATTGCAATATGTATAAATTATATTCAATAAAGTCAAATATCTTGGTGAAAATAATCATTTTGTCGACTATAATTTCTAAAAAAATTCACATTGTTCGAATTTTAATTTCGTAAGTTAGGAGTCCAAAATAAAAAAATCTCTTAACTAACTATTTTAATAAGGATTTTTGCAGTTGGTTAAAAATAATTGTGTGTTAGATCTGTCAGCAATTTCAGATATTTTTAGCTTCGAAATTGACACTAAAAGTGAAATCAAGTAATCATCGGCTCAGTTATCTTGATGGTATTCACAAATACTGTATTAATTGAAAAAAACTCTTAACTAACTACATAGACAATAAAATTTCCTAAAATTATTAGTAATTCATATGTTTGTAAGATAAGTGGTTGATGGACAATCTGGTTTGAAAAATCACATATTTGAGCCAAACAGCGCACGGACCGCGTACACGGCCTTAATATTCATTAAAGTATAAGAGTATGTAATTTGAAAGCCAGATGTGTGAATGAGCTTTCACAGATGTATAAGTTTTTAAATATTTTTGTTAGTTGTTATGATAAACAAAATACTTAACTATCACTACTATTTACTAACTACCGGACAATTCATATTTTTACATCTTAATTGTGTATATTCATTTTGTAATTCAATTTCTCATGGTTATCGAACCCTCAATTCCTACTCATCATTAATTCAGAAATAGATTTCCCCGACCTTATTGCACATTGAAAACTCGTAATGCGATTTGATCAGCAATCACTTGATAATGACGGCACAGGAGAGGGTCAAGGGACTCAGACCATAAGGACAGAGGAACGAAATGATGTGTAAAAGTGTTTGCAGCATTCGCACGATTATCCCGGTACTGTAGAGCCTGTTATTAAGTTCAGTTATTCCTTGAGCTTCGCTATGAGAATCGGCCACGCTTTACAAATAAATACGTACAATAAAATCTGTTGAGACCTGAAAGCGTCGGTTCAAATACGTGTCACAGTTGAAACCACATTCCTGATGAATAGATATTATATTAAACAATTTATTGTAGACTAATCAAAAAAAAAAAAAAATAAACGAATTTGGTGTAATTCAAGAAAAAAGGTTACGTTAGGAAGAAAATATGCATGCTACCTATTGGTTATTCAAAAATTTGCGGTTGGCCGGAGTGCAAAATTTTATAATTTATCTGAGTATATTATGTGTTTCGTTTCTATTGTATAGTAACTGAAGATATATATATAGATATATATAGTAATAGTTCTGTTTGCAGATGATACCTCATTAATATTCAATGTGGATAGGCATGACCCAAATGTTGACGAAGTGAACAGTACTCTTTTACACATATCCGACTGGTTTACTGCTAATAATTTATTATTAAATGCCAAAAAAACAACTTGTGTTGAATTTTTACTACCTAACGTTAAAAAGTTGAGCAGAAATATTACCTTGAACGGGGAGGTATTACACCCTGCAGAATCGACTGTATTTCTTGGGTTAACATTGGACGAGAAACTACAGTGGGGAGCCCATGTCAACACCGCTGCAGGTAAGCTCAGTTCAGCAGCATATGCAGTCCGAAAGGTAAGGCATCTCACCGATGAAGATACAGCTAGATTGGTTTATTTCAGCTACTTTCATAGTATTATGTCCTATGGAATTCTACTATGGGGCAGGGCAGCAGATATAGAAACTATATTTATCTTACAGAAAAGAGCCATTCGCTCTATATATAATTTACGTGCTCGGGACTCACTAAGAGATCTCTTTAAGAATACTGGTATCCTTACTGTACCATCACAGTATATATTTAATAATATTTTGCATGTACACAAAAATGCCGACGTACACACAAGAGTAGGAGATAGACACTGTTATGGCACAAGGAACAGAAATAGAATTGAAATGCCATTTTTCCGATTAGCTAAAGTTAAAAATTCATTTATGGGTCAAGGTATACGCTTTTACAATAGAATTCCTCATAATATTAAAGAGTTTGGTAGTGCTAAATTTAAAACTTATGTAAAAAATATATTAGTTCAGAGAGCCTATTATAGCATTAAGGAATATATGGAAGATGAAAATCCATGGAGGGTTGTCGCGTAAGAACCACAGGACAGTTCTTTGGCATATTATGATATATTATGTAGTTAGATTTAAGTTACAGATTATGTAATATTGACAATATGATTTTAAAAGAGCAACTATGGAGTTTCTTGCCGGTTCTTCTCCATAGATACTGCTTTCCGAATCGGTGGTAAATGTTAAAAATACTTATGTAATGACGATTCGAAAGTGCTACTAAAAGTAGTCTAATTGAATAAATAAATGTTTGAGTTTGAGTTTGAGTTTGATAATATAATGGTTCAAAAATTTCCGATACAGTTACAAAAAACAAACATCCTATTGAGATATATACATTATACACACCGGTGCAGATGTATGTGCGAATAAAAAAGCTAATTGAAAAATGCGATTCAATTGAATAAAGTTCAACATTCGGCCATTAACATTGGATAATATTATTTGTTGATAATAGTGTTCCGTAAAAAGCGCTCATAGATCGGTGGGAAATATTCAAGAGAATTTGCAAACAATACTCTCTTATTATGCATTGGTTTTAAAATCGTGCCTATGTTTATTCAATGCAAGGAGTCGTGATTAGTTCTATGACTTTTGCTAACCATCCTACAATGTATAAGATCTTTTATACTAAAAGTCTGATTCTCGGAAACTATTTTCACCCACTAACACAAAAATACATAAGCAATTGACAGTTGAGTAAAATTCACATAATGGTTAAAGTGGACCTAAATTTCTAACTGATTGTCTTTTAAATCATTACTTTTGTCCTAACTCGAACCTCTCACAAGTCACAGTTGTCCAATTCTTTGGCCTTTTTGTCACGAAGCCACTTTTGCTTTTAACGATCATTCAATTACCTAAGAGAAACTGTGATTATAATACGATATATAGAGAAGATAATGGGATTCTTTTATGTTTGCCACTCGACGGCAATTGTGTGAATTCGACGTCTAATACTAATTTGCTGTACGTATATTATACAGTACTTAAATAGCAAATTAGCAATCATCTCATTTTTTTGGTAGAATGAAAGGTTAATAGCATTTGTAAAGATCTAATGTGATTGTTAAAATGTAATCAATATCGAACAGATAAAGTTATTTTTTAACTGAGTAAATACATGATGATTTAGTTACTTGTTTTTATTGAAAACTATGGGTTCGGCCCGGTTTAAGTTTTCCCTCCATAAGAACCATCTTCGTACTTCAAGGCATTTTATAAAAGCAAAATTAACGAAATCGGTTCATCCAATCTGGATCTTTAATTTATTTACTGATGATTTTTGGAATGTTTTAATTTTTTTTTCAACATGTATGTTATCGCGTACGACACAATAATAAAAAAAATATGTTTACAAAGCTGGGAATAATAAAATGGAATGTTTGTATGTATCTATATCGTACTAGTGACATCTTAGTACAGTTTGTATGTCAATGTCAATGCATCGTATGTGGGTGGGTGTGGGAACAACTTACTGCTGTTGTTCTAACCGACTTCCGAAAAGAAGGTTGCTCTTTAGTGTTTTGTATGCCCTCCCACTGTTTAAATTGACTTCCAAAATGTTTTCCATTATAAAGTATAAGTTTGATTGATTTGGAGTGTTACAAGTGCCCATTTTCTTATGTTAACATGCAATACATGATTCGTTTCGTGACTGATGATATGCGATAACTTCCTCTGGGTGGAAAACGAAGTAAAATTCAATCAATTTTAATCATCAGCCTGATTTGATGGAGATTTCAGACCTAACCCTATTTTTTGATTATTTCAAAATACAGATTTTTAACAATGGTTTCTCTATACTTACTCCTTACTCCTCGGCTAATTCCAATAGAAAATCGACACTCATAACAACCATTATTAATTTTCAATTAATGATTACATATTTTTCGAAATAAATTTCTCTAAAAATCTATTTCGATTACTTTTCATCCCTATATGTTTAGAAACCCTAGCCAGTAGCCAAAGCATTCGACTTTCACAGCCATATCCCTCTATATTAACTCGTCATACGAAGTTCTCACCAGATAACTCTCTTATCGGATCCGAAACAATGCGACACACCAGTAGTGAATGCTTGTGGATCATTATCTGCCTACCTACTTAACTTTTTCTTCCGTTTCAGATTTAAACTAGCGTAGAGAATAGCATATAATTGACGCGTTCTACACGTTAATACCCGGTTGAAAAACCTGTGATAAATTCATAAATATGTCGTATAGATTTCCAATAAGATGCTTTAACAATTAAAACGGTTTAATACGATATGCTATTTATTTTTCTAGTGCACACAAATGCTTAAATTCATTTAATTCATTAAGCATCTTAAACGTTACATCCACAAAATCTGGGACACGATAATGCATCGTGGGAGTTAAAAAAATATAAACATAAATAAAGAGTTTAAATAGAGCGTGCTGAAGTGATCTGTGAACATTACACGGTTTGCGGTGACTCCGTTGGATTTTTATCAATTTTAGGTGGCAGACGTGGTTCAGCTCGGGCGTTTGGAAAATTAAACGTCTATGATTGGATAGCGGTAAAGTCATCATCTCTTATGAAATGCATTAGAATATAATATACTAGCTTTCCACCCGCAGCTTCGCCCGCGCAGTCAAAGAAAAACCCGCATAGTTCCCGTTCCCGTGGGATTTCCGGGATAAAACCTATCCTATTTCCCGGGATAAAAAGTAGCCTATGTCCTTTCTCGGGTATCAAAATATCTCTATACCAAATTTCATGCAAATTGGTTCAGTAGTTAAGGCGTGATTGAGTAACAGACAGAGAGACAGAGTTACTTTCGCATTTATAATACTAGTATGGATGTAATTCAAAATGTTCTCATCCTTAGCATTATCAAAAATAAGTGTTAGAAAAATGCTGATAATTCAAATATAAAAACATAAAAAATTGGAATGTAATAAATGCATTACCAAAGAAACAAGTTTAAATAGCTTCTTATAATAATAACTAATCAATAACTATCTAATAAATAATTTTTGTTGAAGAAAACACATTCAACTATAATCACGGCGACTTTATTTCACATGTGACGTCCACTATCCTATTACCGAAAGGATTGCATTAACTTTCACGCGTATGCAATGCCCGCGTGCATTTGCAACGCGACCCCATGAAATGAGCCGGGTGAACGGTGGTGCGTTCGCTTGCCGTGCGCAGGCGCAGTCCCGCTCCGATCGTCACCGCGGCCGCACGCACGCCGCGACATGACTCGCCCACTGTACGTACTCATTGCGCTCGCCGCTCTCGCATCGGCCGTCGAACCGCCCAGGCCGCGGCTCATCGACTTCAACCCTTGGTCATGGATCCCGAACAACCGAAACAAATCTCCATCCATCATGGACTACTTCTTCCCACCGTCCCGAACCCCTAAACAATCTAATTTAGACCCACCCGCTGATAGACAGCCCCCGACCGTACAAACTACCATGGATGACGCGGCCACCATGACCACAATGAACGAACGTCCCACAACTATGGCTCGAAAATCGCATAACAGAATAAAAACCACCCTCCCAGCCCCTCGTCCTACCGCAACCATTCCGCCGAAGACAAAAAAGACATCGCACAGAACCACCCCAACGGAGACTGTCCCAACTGTTGAAACTAAAATAACGCAAACCATCAAAACCGAGTTTACAACCACCAAAGCGCCGGCTACCGTACGGCCGACCAAACATTACTCTATCCGGCCAGTGCGAACGACAGAAACGCCAACAGTTCAGGATACAGCATCGACGTTGAACACGAATAGCGATAGCACAGAAACGATTGCTGTTGAGACGGCCGGGACTACCAATGAGGTTATGAAAGAAATGGTAGTTCCGACTCTCAGCACAGACCAGCATTCCACAGACGGACCTTCCACAATATCTATGGAATCTACGACGTTGACGGAGAGCACGACGGAACCAGCAGACAGCCGCGAGGGATACCTTCCACTACGAGACAAACCGCAACAGACCCATGTCAAGATCAACGATCAGACGAAAAAAGAGGTGAGTACGATATCGATTTCTAAACAATTCCTTAAAAAGATTATTTGACATTGGTTTAAGGTTTGAAGAAAAAAAAAGAAAGATAAATTTTGTCATTTAAAAGTTAAGTACACTATAAGTAAAACCATTTTATTTACTTTGCATCATATGTCAAAGGAAAGATGTATCCTTTTAATTACTTCATTTTATCGAGATGATTTGACTACAATAACACTTAGCTATTTAGTATTTACTCGATGCATTCCGCCGCTGCTAGTTGTTTAATTTTCAGTTTTTTATAAAGCATTGTGGCTTGCATAAGTGATCTGTATATAAAAGGTCAAATATAATTACTGAAATAAATTAGCGAGTATTTTCAAGTGGACAGTAGTTCTCATATAAATAATTTATGTGAATACAAGTTATAGCTATCAATTATTGGTTTAACGTTTAAAATGAATGCCACACCAGTATTCAAATAGAAATGCGTATACTTTGTAAACTTTTAGCATATTAAGAACGGTTCAAACTGATTTGCATTTTCACACGGCTCTCGATAAACAGAAGCTGCTTATTGTCAGGAAGTTAAAAATCTCACTATACTCAATAAATATTCATTATTGGCAAGTTTTACACACATACAATTTCCGTGATTGAAACAAAAACTCGAGGCTTCAGTGAGAATGGACTCCATTAGTTAAGTGCTATAAAAAGCGGAGTAATTATCGGTAAAAATTATCCACATTCAATCATTAACTGAAGCTCATTTGCAAGCGCTGGACAAAAAGCGTGGAGCCTCACGAGAAATATTAATTTTCCGTGCAAGAAAAATGATAGATGAATACTTTTAAACAAGCACTTTCACTGTTATGACGAAATTAATAAAAGCTTTATTTAATTACGCTTTTAATTTCTCTCATATGTAAATGTCTTTTATTTTTACTTTTATAGCCCGTGAATGATATTTATAACAGATATTTATAACAGAAAAACAATGGTTTTAGGTGTGTGAATAATGTGTATCTTTATTTTATTACCCTGATAATGAAAAAGTAAGTTTTTTATAATTCTATTTTATACTTACATCAAATTGGTATCATCAATTAAGAATGCTATTTAATGAAGATAATTTGAGATTAATAAGAAATTATGTGAATTTGATATGTACATCCTGATAAGCATAACATAATATGATCCTGAATTAAAATAATACAGATTATTCTACAATATAACGATGACTGAATTTTCTTGAATAAGTTTAGTTTTCTCTTGTCCGTAGATGTCACTAAATTATGACATTTGCGGTGTTAGTTTATGATTTCAAACATTTGCTCTTGAACTTTGTTTAGTTTACTCGACTACCGCGGTCTAGTTAGGAGCTTAACGGTTAGCTTGGGTTTAATTTTTAAATTTGTACGTACTATTATTTTAAATTGTGATAAGTTTGCAAAAGTTTTTTTCAATCTAGACTTATAAAATTATCATTAGAAATCTCGAGAAGAACAAAAAGAGCTATTATTAAAGATGATTTTTCTAAATTTATCCTGAATACCTATTTGTCGTCAACTTTTAGAATTAAAACTTAAAAGGAAACTATCACAAATAGACACGAAATTGAAAAACCAAAGTCCAAGTAATAAAAATTTGAGATGTCATTAATTTATATAACCCTACTTAACTGAAAACGAAAGAGCACCAGTAGCGAACAAAAGGTCAAAAAGCAAAGAAACGCAAGCCAAGCCAAGCGTCCAAGCCCCAACTTTCATCTCATTATCGCCAAGCCGCGTTACGGAACTCCAACTTAGGAAAGAAAAATTTACTTGGGAACAATATTCTTTTCACTTTCACCCGCATGAAACACACGATCATATTAAGCTTTTCTAAATACCAATCTTTCAAAACGCAACGTCACTAATACGTTTTAAATATACCATCGTTAGTTCTTTGCATTGTTAACGCGAGAAAGGCTTCAGTTCAAACAGTTTCATTTCGTTCGGATCGTAAAATTTTATGCGCAAATCTACATCATCGGATAATGTCCGACTGAGAATGTTAACTGCAAAAGCAAATATTAAAACATTAATACTGAAGAATAAGTACGATATGGCTTTAGCGATTTGTGTGTAATGGTTTGGTTATGTTTATTTGGCGTTAAATGTTGGACTGTAAACGACAATGTCTATGAAAATAGTTGGCTCGGCTCTATGAAAAGCTTCTACTCGATTACTTGTTACGGAATAAAGTAAATATCAAATAAAAATGAAATCTAATCAAGTAACCTTACGTCATATTATCAGATATTTAAAATTTTCATCAAAAAGGCTAAAGATCCGATTTCACCAACATTCTAACGGTATCATTTAAGAATTTGGAAAACCAAAGTTGTGAGTGAAATCTGACTTTAAAGTATGAAAAAATCAAGTACATAGTAGGTATACGAGATTCTTAATCTATAAGGATATAATATCTCAGTAATTACCAACTATGTAAATGTAACCACAACATGATTGTAGATAATAGATACTTTAAACAGCTTATAAACTAGAATAAAGTTACAATAGTTCTTTAAAATGATAATTGATCGAAATGGTACGAATCGCAAAGATAATAGATTTAAAAATAAATCGTAACTAATTAATCAGTACGCATTACGGATAGAAAGTCGATAGCCGTGTTTATATTACAGTTTGCAAGAGAAAGGGCGTACTTTAGTACTTTAGGTACGAAAGCAAATAACTAGGTTGTGAGCCGCGACCGAGTGTAAAGAGTTTTGTTAAATGTTCAATAAAATACTACAGGTGTAACTTTGAGAATGTCCGGTTACAATAGTAGTCAGTTATTTTAGTTTATATGGTGGTTAATGCACGGTTCGTGGATAAGATTTATAAGAAAAGTAGATCTTTATTTTACTTTACAAAATTCATACGAATTAACGGCGTATAAAAATTAAACTTTCAAGCCCCGTAATATTTCAATGAATTAAAGATGGTTTTGTCATTTTGAAATTTTAACCTGATATGCACATATACCGTTGTGTTGAGTTAAATCAATTTTGTGTTGTGAATTAAATATTGATAAAAAAGAAAACAAAATTTTTACAGATATTAGCTACTGTAAAGACGTGCGTAACAAAACAATTAATTTTTGTGACATTGTCCAAATCAATTATAAGTTCTCAGCTTTCGTTTATGGTTTTTAAATGAATTGAATAATGTTTGCATAACTAACGATTCGAAATGGTATTATTTTACACTTTAAATACATTAAAACTTTCTCATTTTAAAGAGTAGATTTGGTCACTATTTCGCGTAACCATAAATATTATTAACTTAATATTTTTATTTGCTGTTTGTGAATTTTACCAAATATTAAGTTTCACTCCTAAAAAAGGTGCTCATTGTAAAGCAGATTCACCTGTTTTTAATTTAATACACTTTGTATAGTGTACTATCCGATAACATTCAAATTACTGTAATCTATCAAACTGTATCTACTCTAGTTAAATCTTAACTACCATTTCAGCAAACTTCACGTCAATTTAACTGCACCGAGTCCTAATTACCCACTGACATTGGAATGGCCCGATAAAATTCCGCATCTAATAACGTTAGAGAATAATTTTTATAAACATTATCATGCCAATTACATCGTGTACATGGTAATTTCGCGACAGCCCGCCAAAGTTACGGTTAAACGCTACGTGAAGAATTCTGGGACAGTATATGTATGTCTATAGATCAGGACAAAATGTGCTATCATAACCTGATTTACATTAGCTGTATCATTAAATAAACGGTCGTATTGATATCTGCATTTATGAATTAATTAAGGCTGTACGGATGCTCAAGTCTGGTATTAAGTGATGATTCTAGGATTAAGATTGTATAGAGGATCTATTGACAACTTGATAATATATGTGTACATTGAAGGAAGGTCTGCTAAGCTTGAGTGCTTTTATTACATGCCTTTCCACACTAACACTATAAAAGGGATGTAAATTTTGTGAGTTTATAGAATGTCCAAAATCTTTTAAAAAGTAGGAGCGTTATTTCAAATGGACACTCTTATTGTTTGCTTTGCTTATGCCACAATCAATAACAATTACTAGATTATAAAGATTTCATCACAGGATAAGATAAAACAATAATGAATAATTTACAAACAAACAATCAATTAGTCAACCTAAAAAAGGAGAAATTCAAGAAGCCGCTACGACATCTATAACAACGTGTATTAATTAAACGTTACCGATAGTAATGTGGATGTAAGCTAGCAAGTAGTAATGACGGACGGGTTTCGTGCTCCACGCAATTTGTGCATCCGCCGCGTGCGACGACCGACTTTGACTTCTCAATTATTCGTTCAAGGCCATCTGTTATTGCATTATTGCATAATATCATTCGTTGCCACGTGGCCTATTGATATACATATATGTAGTACTAAGTGTAGTACTGTATAGTGATTTGGTATATGAGCCTTTTTAACACATTAGGTCTACTACTTATTATAAATGACTTGACTTAAAATTTAAGACGGTTGTAAGAGAATAATTCAAAGGTGAAGTAGGTAAAAACCTAAGATATAAAATAAGGATTGGATATTATTAGACTTTAACGAGAAGTTGTTAAGAGTAACAGAATATGTAATAATTTAGATGGGACAGTCATTACGCTATGATGAAGTTAATAAAGGGATAACGATGCAGCAATTCTTTAGTCATTTATTTGTAATGGCGATGTTATTTTCGTATTTGTCATTTATAACTTTGTATTAAGCAATTTCAACGTCCACACCATAATTTCTCTATAACACTCAGGTTTAATGAAAATACTGCGTAATAATAAACTGATATAAAATTACTATTACGCTATATGTGTCAATTAAATTATTCTGCAGAACAAGATTTATTTATGATTTCAATCGGCAGATGTACGATGAGAAATCTTTTATTTCATTTTATGCTCGGTTAATGTCATGTAATTTGTATGTCACGATCAGTCCGTCATTTATTCGCTTTTTACGTACATTCGTAATCGAGTTTTATAATTGTAAAATGTAATAAAAGTAGTGAAATAGAGTTCAATGGACGGAATCTATAAATATATGTGCGATTATAATATGGATAATTTTCCTCTACCATTACTTCGAAAGTAGATTATTATTTTCTTGTCTTTATTTTACTGTCCTAACTTGATCGTATTTTGGTCGCAAATTGAATACAACTTTTCTCATATTTATACAAGTGTGTTATCTAAGACACATACATTTATCTGCTATTAAAATTCTAGATATTTCAAGCGTCTCTTAACAGAGCTCATTTATTATGTAACTTAACTGTTCTAGAATGCAAGAAATCTCACATTCCTAGTGTTAGTTAACTCCCACTAAGGGCGTATGAAAAACCGTTTGAATTGATGCACTCCATAAATATACCTTACGGTACTGAGGATGACACTAACAGGTTTGTATGAAACTCGTTGACACATATTTTTTCAAGCAAATACATAATCTAAGATAGATTTGTAGCGGCACAAGCCAGTGCGGAAACGGTTAAATAATGCGCATATATATCATCGTTGTGCTGAAAACAAGTTCAGTTTTTATATAACGGTCACTCGTATATAAGCCAGATTATAAGAAAGCATTCTTCCTATATAAGGTAAAAAAAGTATTATATTCCATCGGATAAAGACATGTGTATTGTGTAGCAAAAAGCTTAAATGCATTCTTCTTGTTAAGATCAGTAGTAACATTTTTGTATTATTTTAAACATTTATACCGAATTTAAACTCCCAATTTATTGGACTAACAACTTAAATTTTAAATATCAGCAAGATATTATCTATTATAAGCAATTTTAATTCTGATTCATTTTTTTAATAAATGGCTATATTTTGTATTTATTTTTATCACCGGGTCAAACTGAGCGGAACCGCAACACCAAGCCGCAAGTATATTAAACTTAGTTCATAAATACCAATTGTATATGAAGTTTTTTGCAATAAAAAATCAAGATACATTAAACAAATATGTTTCAAGAAAGCGAAACAAACAAATTAATTGTAGAAAGTGTACAGAATCAATTCATCTGCGTAATTCTCGATGAACTAAATAATCTATGGTGTTTGCTGTCTTACCGAAAGAATTTAAGTTCTTTTTGTTTACCACGGAATTAGCCGAAACAGTTATAAGGTCAGCGCTTGAGTAGTTTAAAAGGTAAAAAGATTTCATTTAGCTATTATGAATTTAGCCAATGAACATTATTACTGTCACTTATTATACAAAAAAGACATATGTATATGAATGTAACCTGTGTTCCGTTTCTTTCACTGACAAGTTAATATACGTACGACACAAACCAATAAAGTAGTGAGAAAAGAGATAATTAAGATTTCACAACGGTTTCAAAACCCGAATTATTATTCTTATAATAATTTGATGACATGCGTCTTAGTCTTTAATATTAAACTGCAAAAAAACATAAAGTAAATATAAAATATTCAGGACCTTTCAACTTAAATATGAACCAAAAAGGTACAATAATTTTAAAAGAAATCGTATCTGACATAAAATTCCCTTATGAGAACCGAAAGATTCACTAGAGAGCGGTGAAAAAAGAATAAACATGTTTTTGCTATTAAGATATCTTCACGATCGCTCCTGCGATCATGTCTCTACGTCTTACTTAATGTTATTACGCACTGTAGACAAATTGCTGAAGACAGTTTAAGAAATGATTATGATTTTATTAAATTCAGACTATTAGCTAGATTACAGTTAAAGATAAACAATTAATTGCAACGTGCGTCGGACAAATTTGTTTATTTTTGTCGTTTTTATTAATTTAAACCAAAATCACGTACTTTAAGTCAGTTAGTAGTTCAGTAGATTTTTGATAAAATAAAGCCATGTTCCAACGATTTCTTTCGCTCGAAGACATCGTCATGTCAACATGTCAATACAAGGCAAGCCTCTATGCCTAACAAATAGTCTAGACATAATGAAAAGTCAATTACCATTACATCGAAATCGTGACTCCTTGTTTAACGAAGCAAAACTAATCCAATTAAATAACAACTAGAAGGACAGGACTAAAACATTTTATGATGAGTCAGTGATACAGATTGAGCGGGACTCAGGCCGCTTCAGTAAAATTGTCCGTGATTGAGCGGTTTTTAATAATTACCTACGAGCCATGCTTGAATACTCTTTGTAATTGCCTAGCCATGAATGACAGGTAATTAAAGCCGAATGGGCTCCACATTGATACGACCGCAATGTTTGGAAGTTTACAACTCAATACAAATATCGATGCTATGACAGCTTTATTAGATAATGCTGGCGTGTGTTTAATGTTACATAATTTGTAAAGTGCGATCTCCAGTGATTTAATAATGAATTCGTTTTGGACATAGGTTTCTTTCAGCCCTTAAGTAGAATAAAGTAAGCTGAATCCTGTACATAATTGTCATATGAAAATTGTCAAGCTCCTACGCTTTGAAAAGTAAGAGCAAAAAACAAATGAAATGACTGCCTTTTCTATTTTAAATATTAAAGCAAAAAAATAATTCCTGTATTTAAAAAAAGCTAATCTACTTACGCACAGTTTGTTGAAGTTTATATTTTATGATAATGTTAAAAAGGCTAGCACGGCAATTTATTATAAAATCAACATAAAACTGATAACCCTCACCGTTGTCTAATAATTCGATTAAAACTTCAAGGCTGCAGCCAGCTATTATATATCAATTTCAATAGCTAGAAAGTACACACAACTATGTTAATTGAACGGCCGGAGTTAGAAAACATTTTCACTCTCGGCAAATTGTGAACAGTACCATTACCCATGTATTTGGAGCACCATAAAGCACTTGTGACAAACAGCTCGAATAAATGTTTACCGAATGTCCGTTACATTAACATTGTCAAGCCTCTGCTTTGAAAGGCTCTCGTGCAGCGAAAAGACTAAAGACTTCGCCTAATATTTGAAGTATGAACGGATTCTGAATGGTTGTTCTTTTGTTCAAACAAATTGCGACATTAAGCTTCTTGCGTTTTAATTAAATGCGATTACGTTCGGTGATAAAGTTTTAATTACAAGGATAGGAGTAGCTATTTTTTAAATTATGTTCCGTGCCAAATTCAACATATTACTTTGACCTATAAAGGCGATATAATATTTACCTAGTTAATTTCACCTGACCATGTAATAATTTCATTGTAATTAAACAATTTGAAAAAATACTACACACGATGAACAAAGTTATGTAATCGTAAGCGATGGTTTAACATGACAGCTCTCTTCTTATTTTAATTTTTACATCTCGAACGATCAATAAAAATAAATTAAATCAATATTTACTATACATATGCTCATTACCATTTACTTTCACGTGAGACGTATCTTGCTATGCATTTAACTTTCAGAAACACGGATCTGTCAAAAACGATCATTAGTGTAGCCCTTAGCGTATATGATAAGGTGGAAAATTATAGCAGGTGAAAGTAATAGGTATGTGTATTACGACAAGTGTCAATTTTGAATGATATTAATTGACCCGCGGTACGAAGCTTTTATACCAGTGGCGGATTTATAGATTTGCCGCCCGTAGGCTATTCAATTTTTGCCGCCTCTAAATTTTTATATCTTAGTCCACTATCATATCAATTTTCTATCAATAAAATTTCAACTTTATAATTTGTGCTCCATCATCCTCGTTACATCAACTTTTCCCATATAGTTATTATTATTGAGAACTATGGTACCGTGTTAGATCCTTGATTATTTTTACAGCAAAGAATTATCAAAAAACATTATTTTAAGGAAAAAATATCTCAATCGTATACCACATGCATGCCTTAAGTGCGAAGCGCGTAGTAGGTATGCTCTACTCTTGCCTAAAAAATTAAAAATCGAAATCCGATGTTTTCTCACATTAAACCGTACCTTACAAATATGATGTACATGAATATTATTTAAAAAGCAACTTATCGGAAAGAAAAATGATCGCTGAGCTTATAAAAATTATTTTTTCGGTTATGATTATTACACGATAAGTAACTTTCGAAAAAATATTTTTTTCACTTCAATTTTTTTTAATATACTTGTGAGAGAAGCCGTTGAATAAAAAATTGCAGCTGAGTATTGTTTTATCTTATTATAATTAATTCATTCCGATTGGCATTTTCTGAAAAAGTTGGCTTTGCGAAAAAGTTATCTGTTATCAAATCTACTGATGTAAACATTTAATTTAAATAATTCGTGTACGACATGAGCGCTTAAAAGGCCTGCTCATTTGTACCTATTTTCCAAACTTTTTCTTACTGCAAATAAAATAATTAACTTTTAAAATGTATCAATTTTCTAATGAGCAAACTGTCTCACTTCATATTTTGTGGAGGGAATTTTTTTATTGTCAAGTCACAGTCGTTCAACTACCAGTTATTTGATTAATATGATCTCTATAAGATATTGAACTAGTTTTTTATATTTTAATAAAAATTAGTCAATTTTGGTCAGTATTTTTATTAGACCATCGATATTATATCGATTGAATTGGGTAAGTAGATCTCATAATTATTAGGTACACGGAGAAAAAATTATAGCAGTTATCACTTATCAGTGAAGAATATATATGTAAAAACTAGATTTCCGCCCGCGGCTTCGCCCGCGTTTGCAAAGGAAAACCCGCATAGTTCCCGTTCCCGTGGGATTTCCGGGATAAAAACTATCCTATGTGTTAATCCAAGTTACCCTCTATATGTGTGCTAAATTTCATTGTAATCGGTTCAGTAGTTTTTACGTGAAAGAGTAACAAACATCCATACATCCATACATCCATACATCCTTACAAACTTTCGCCTTTATCTATCTATACATATAATAAAATCGTAGGAAAGTCAAAACTGTACATTGAATATTTTTTTAAAAGAATACATATTCCATGATCTATAATCGATATAGAAGCCAAAAATATAGTTTTTAGAATTTTTGTCTGTTTGTCTGTTTGTCTGTTTGTCTGTTTGTCTGTATGTTTGTCCGAGCTAATCTCGAAAAGTACTGCATAGATTGACTTCAAATTTTGCATGAATATTACTAACAGGTCGAGTGAGGTTTTTTTAAACATATTATCATGCTATCACCTCCGGGGGAGGAGCTGTGAACCTTTACTTTTCTTACGTATTCCGTGTACTACGACAGCGTACAATCTAAAGACTCATGTTTAAATGTTGTTTTTGAGTAAGCCATGCTATTATCTAGCTTTACACTATAAAAACTACGTCATTTACGTAATTTGGGCAGAGAAACTGTTTAATGAATCTTAGTACTATAAAGACAAATTTGATTCAGCGCCATCTATGAGATTTCGTAAAAATCAAATCAATTTACATGTTAACACTACTGAACACAATGTTAAAAATTAATAATTTAAATATAATTATGTTAGTTATTTATTTAACTCTTTAACCCATAATAAATCTTCCCTTCCCTATAAGGTGCGCTTATAATTCGTGTGAATATACTACATTTTTAAAAGTGAGGGTAGATGTATATTATTTTAAGTCAAACTTGACACCATTACAGTTAATCTAATATTGATTGTGTTCATTGGTTACATTTTTAAAAATCTTCGTGTTTTAATAATTCGATCACGAGGCGGGACTCTAATACAAAAAGGGTTAGTTCGTTGATAATTATTATTCCTTCATCATTTACATGTTGTTAGTAATAATATACTTTGACTGTTAATACTTTTGTTCAGTATTTATCTGTATGATTATTGCTTGGTAATTAATATATTTTCATGTCGTATACCTAATTATAAACATAAGTGTGATGTGAAACTAGCTGGATTTATTTTTACACACTCACAGTCTTATATTTTGTGTTAATGTTAAAATAGTATTAATAATAGTGTAAATCATAATATTTTTTCAAAGTTAAAAATATTTCCTTTTTTCTGATGGTGTTGCCATCGAATTAAACCGCGCTGTCGTTTCGTTCACAAAAAGTCATGTTATTAGGACCGAATATGTAGCCGCCTCAACTTATGGAAACGAGAGTAACCTGCGTTGTCTGTTAGTTATTGTATAGTCGAATTTAACGTTACATGGAAATTGGAATCTAAATATATGTATACCTACTTATATTAAATCTGTAGAGGTCAATTCTGCACATGAAATATATTTCCTAAATAACTATTATTTTTCATATTCGTGAGCAGAGCAGCAACTCCATTTTTAAGCTTTCGTCGCGTGTGCGTTCTTAATGCGTGTATCTTAATGGTTAAAGCTACACAGAAATCAAGTATGAAAGAAATGTTCTCCATATTATATAAAAAATATCTCCCGACATCATAAATGTCTATCTTTTATGGTTGAGCTTAGGAGTTCAAAGCTTTCTGATTATATTTGTCTACTAGCTGTCCCCGCGACTTCTTTCGCGTGGAATAGTGACTATGGGACCTATGACCATGGGCTCAGGGTGGGGCAACAATAAAAAATCATTTTTATTTTCATGCTCCCACTCCCGCGCCCACTCGCACTCCCACGCCATATGCCACGTTCAGTCCCAATCCCACGCCCACGCCCACTCCCCTTCACAATTAGTACATACCAGATCAAAGTCAGGGTAAGCGCCCCACCCAGCCCCACCGTGGCTACGCCCATGCTGAATTACTACTTAAGATACAATTATTGAGTAAATACGTACTAAAGTCCGGTCGCGAAGCAGAAAGAATTTCGTACAATGACCTCTTTACCTACTGACAGTGGTCACAAACATTTTTGAATGAAGTGCAGTTTACATGAAATATTTGGAGGAGAAAATGTTTTTTACTAATTTATTAAATAAATGTCCTCTATTCATTTACAATACTTATTAGTTAGTTACATTTTAACTTTTTCAATAACAACGATATATTATATAAAAAAAAGTGTGCGTGTACACACATAAGAAGTGAAACTTCTTTATGACCTTATTTTTCAAAAAATAATTTACTATGTAGGTACAATATTACAGAAATACGTTATTCTAACACGCGATTTCGACTTAGGCGGATTTTGATTGGACATAAAGAGTTTGAGGTTTATTCTTATAAATTTTGAATTCACAAAATCATAATTGAACACCTGACACCAATCAAGCAAACACAAACCTTACGCTCTCAGGTTAAAGGTTTACAATCCCTAAGGACGGCGGTCATTGCACCTGTGCGAGCAAGACACATTATTTTTACAAGGGAGTGACAGTGACAGGTAATAACAGGTTAATGTACGAAATTCTTCCTGCTCCGCGACCGGACTTTACCATAAATAATTATTAAAATTTCTTACTAAACTGAGCTAAAAAACTTACGTACCAAATTATTAAAGAAAATCAAGAAATGAAATGCCTAACCTATACCAAATAGTTACTACATAATGTAATTAAAAATTATGATTAGTATATAATATCGAAAATCAAAAAAGAAATGCCTAACTAATTCTACGTAAAATTTCTTTTAAATTATGTCATATTATTTTTTAGGAACCAGGGGGGGGAGAGGAGCAAATTCTATTTCCTTCCTTTCTTAAACGGATGTTTTTAATAATCTATGGTGTAGCCACTGATCAGCTTAATCAAATCCAGCAACAAATCCAAATTAGATCTTTCCTGTCTCACGCACGTAACTAAAGGCTGAAGAGAGAGAGAGCACGTAACTAAACCGTTTAGACGAAGAAAAGTGTATAGAAAAAGGAATAAATAATTTCATAAACTTCCCGACGATCTTTAAAAATAAATTATAACTTTCATTTTTTTCATTCCCACTTTTTATATGTAGGTATAATAAGTGGATGAACCAATTTTGATACACTTTATCTAAGAACCAGCGTCGGAAAATATTCTGCCTAACAAAAAAAACCGCATCTAATTCGGTTTACCTGTTAGCCAGCTACGGTGCCATAGACAGACACACACACACACACACAGAAATACATAGCGGTCAAACACATAACACCAGTCTTTTTGCGTCGGGGGTTAAAAATATAATACGACATAATTTAAAGGACATTTTATGTGGAAAATTTACCTATACACCAGGGTAGATAATTTTTGAAACAAAAAAAAATCGCAGTAGGATGAAACCCATTAGAAAAGGATATGATAAAAATGTAAGGAAAAATAAATTACGGTCAATCGGAGTTCGGGAAGTGGGAGGGGGGGGAGCTTTTAAGAGAAAAAAATGGTTTCTCTCGATTTCTCGATAATAATAACACCTGCTAATTTTTTTCTACATATTTTAATTGTACAGACATCACTTTTCCACAATTTTATTATATGTATTGCTTCACAAGCATTGGCAGACGACAAGCGCTTGTCGCCATCCGTCGCGATTTGAACTGAGCGTTCCCACGGCATGTGTGCGTATGGCAAGCACTGGCGAGCGACAAGCGCGCCGATTCCCATGGCATGTGGTGTGGTGTGGCGCGGTCGGATTTGTGAAGCAAACATGTCGTGGGAATCAGGCTTTAACTTAATTTTTATTCACCCGCATCAGTGCCACCTAAAAAATCTTTATATCGAAATTCGAGCAAAGTTAAGAAAATGAGAAATAAGAGTTCTCAAGGATCGTTAGAGATAAGAGGCTTACTATTGACCGAAAACAACATGTGTTATGCCGAACCTGAAACCGCTTCACAACGAGAATTGCGGCTCACAGCTGACCGCGAACGGCATGTACTATCCTGTGAGACCGAAACCCTCACTGAGAGGGAATTACGTCTCACAGCTGATCACGATCGTCATATTTTATCTCGAGAATCTGAAACTTTTACTCAATATGAAGACCGTTTGACAAATAATAGGGTGCACCATAATATTATTCGATCTCTCGAAGATGAACATGAGCATAAGCAATGACTAGAGTAGGGACGCGAATATTACCATTATTTGAGACAAGAACGATTAATAAGTTTGTTTAATGAAAGATTAAGAATTGAAACTATTGGTCTCTTGAAACGGACGAATAGCGAGAGGCCCGTCTTACTGCAGACAGATTTCGACATAGTCTTAATGACTTAGAGGTAAACATAGAAGATCAATCTACAAATTCGGTGGTGTGGTCCGACAAATATAAAAGTGGGTTTGCTTATAACCTCACAATTGATTACCTACAGATCATCTTCTGTATAGGCGATATTAACGTAGTATGTTCTTTTTGTAATGCTTTAAAGTGGAGTAAAGAGTCGGCTTTCGTTTGAAGATACGCCGGAACCTTTGAAATCACTAACTACTTTTAAGTTTTAGAGGAACATGTGCAATCTAAACAGTTCTTAGACAATATTAGCTCTTATAGTATTGCGTTTTAAATGATCCTTTGGTGCTCAACAATTATCAGATGCTCCTTTCATTCTTACTTTTAAGATACAAGGTCAAGTTTATCATTTGATAGGATCCCTTTTGCCTGAAGGCCAACCTAAGTTTCTTTAAATATATTTTGTATTCGACTACGACGAATAATCGAATACAAGAAATCAATATTTCTCGAATTTAAAACTGAACTCATTTCACAATTTTAGAACATGTTAATTCATCAGGTTAATCCGTATATATGCGTTTTAAATCGACATTAGAAGCTTTTCCTCAAGATGGTGATATTAATATAAAATTGGTATAAATGCCGATAGACGGAAGTCTATCAGCACTCAGGAATTCCCTGAGCGTGTTATAACGCCCAGGCCACAGTATTACAATTTTTCCTACAGTAGGGCGACGAATGTATTTTCGCATAGCAACGGAGGGGAACTCGTGGGGGGTAAAGTGACGCGGGCCACGTACCACAAACATGCTTAGTTTGTGGTACCGAGCGCGAAAGAAAGTCATCGTGTTTTTAGTAAAGTTACTATGTAAACTAACGTAATTTATTACTTAGGTACATATTCTATAATGGTGCGCTCAAACTGTTAATCTACATTTAATTTAGATTATTATTTTAATTACTAAGAAATGTAGAAT